>CAKNXH010056531.1:51166-78061 GCA_932178445.1 Andricus quercusramuli
TTACAAATTAGGTAATTTCTGATATTAATGTGCAATTCACAATAATAATATACTTTAATTTCAAAAATTGTTAATTATACCCGGTTTAAATCGCGCGCCAACAGCGACCAATGAGGGCCGCTGCGCCGGGCAAGCGCAGTAGCTCAACATGCCCAAGTTGGCGTCACTGTTCTCTTCATTGATTTTAAAAGTGAGCCATTAGTCGATCATCTCGATGCACTAGCCTTACTTACCTATTTTTCGCGCGACTTTTGGATTTCACCATCCATTTATAAGATTTTAAACAGTAAATATTCAAATTTATTCGTGCTTTTATCACGATTAATAAAACAAATCACATTTTCGCAAACTCAATGTGATTCCCGGTTGGAATTTTTATTCCCGGCTAATTCCCGGTTTTTCCGGTTTTCCCGGTTAGTAGACACCCTGTAAATTTATGTATCGAGATGGGTGAAGTCCCAGACGATTGGAGGAAAGCAATTATCGTACCAATATACAAAAGAAAAGGAGATATTACTGCAACAGAATTACTGCAACTGCAGTAATTACAGAGGTATCAGCTTACTAAGTGCCGTTAGTAAAATATACTTAGAAATTCTTATTCGTAGAGTAATGAAAATTGCAGAAGAAAGCTTGAGCGTAGGAAAGAAAGTTTTCTGTGCATTTGTTGACCTAGAAAAAGCATTTGACAAAGTAAATAGAAGTAAACTTTGGGAAGTCCTTAAAGTGTACGGAGTCAATGGATGGCTCCTACAAGCAATAAAAACAATCTATACAGGTAGTAAAATGAGTGTAAGGGTAAATGGGAAACTGAGTGACTGGTTCGATATTATGCAAGGACCCATGGCTATTCATCATATTTATGGATAAGTGTCTAAGAACGGCCCTCTTCGACCAAGAAGGTGTAGATCTCGAAACAGTGAAGGTACGTGGGTTAGCTTTCGCAGATGACAAGATTGTTATGGCAGAATCAATGAAGGACTTGCAAAGAATGTTGAATAAACATAATACAAGCTTGAAGAACATGGGCCTCAAAAGTAACGTAAATAAAACAAAAATCATGGTGTTTGAAGCAAGAACTGAGAAAACAATGTGAAACATTGTCCTAAATGACGAGAGATTAGATCAAGTTGACAAGTACGTATATCTGGGTAGCCTATTCACTAGCGACGGAAAGATAGATGAGGAGTTAAATAGGCGCATAAATAAGGGTAAGCAGGTTATCGGTAGAGCAGGGTCCATTCTAAGAAATAAAAACATATCAAAAAAAGCTAAAATGGCCAGACATAATTCTATATTCGTACCGACTGTACTATACGGTAGCGAGACATGGACCTGCCAAGAAAAGGACAGAAGTAAAATTAACGCGATTGACATGAAACCTCTGCGCACAATATGCGGGAAAACACTGATGGATAAAGTCCGAAACGAGATAATCCTCAAAGAAAGTAGTGCAAGAGAGACAATAGTTGATACGTGGGAAAGAAATCAGTTGAGATGGTTCGGTCATCTTGAAAGAATGAAAGATGAATGACTGACCAAACATGTGTATAAAGGTAAAATAAATGGCAGAATGCCCAAAGGTAGACCGCCGAAAGAATGGTTAGAATCTGTGAATGAGACATTAATCCGAAGAGACATAAGAAGCCACAGAAACACGAGAGCTTGCATGAACAAACGCATGGACGTGAAGGAAGCTAGAGTAGTATGCCAGGACAGAAAAGTGTGGCGAAAAATAGTTTGTAAACAGAGTGACAATGAAGTGGATGAAGCCTGAAAGAAAGACCTTGGATACTAATGGGTCCAAGTGGGGAACCACACATAACGATTTTGTGAGGCTCTTCACTTGGGGTGATTGCTAGAGAGATTGATCAGCAACTTAGGTCGGAGCAGTGGCTTCATGGTATAATAATAATAATATTGTATAATTTTAAACACATAAAATTTAAAATTATTCCATTATGAAAACAATTTCAGTTTCGAGTGCTTAGTACTAAAATTGTTAAGTTCGAATTAAAAGAAATTTTTAATTAATTCTGTTTTGTAGATTGTCTGATTGATGCGGCTTTGAGTTATAATTTATTTAAATTTAAAAATGTCTTGTTTTGAAATAGTCAATATAATCCCCCACTGACCATAGTATACTATGTCTAATTTTTGAAATCCTTGTTATTAAAATTAATAAAAATTAGAGGACTTCCAATTTTTAAATGTTAATGGATTTTGCTTTTCATTTTTGATACTTGTTTTCAATTGTCTAACTCAAAAGTCGAACATGAGACATCAACCGATTTCAATTATTTTGGTTTTACTTCTTTCGAACGCCAAACCATATTTTTGTTTTTGCGCCACTTAATTGATTCTATTAATTGGCGAATTTTTACACCGCCTTAATGCAGATATATCAAATTTTTTAATGAAACAAGGACTCCTTAAAAACCTACGTAAAACCTAAATGGAAAAGCTGCGTGAATTTTAAAATGCACAATTTTTATAAACTAATTTTTAAAAATGCATCGAAAATGAGATCAAAGTTATATATTTTTTATTGGAGGTCGTTACCCATATACAAGGACTAGTGGTACGTTCGATCGAGTCGATATGAGAAAAGATCAAGATTTTTCTGAATCCCGGTAATACATGAGACGATAACAAACTTTTAAGGAAAAATCGAATACGTTTAAGAGATCTTTAGAAGTTTTAAGAAGATTCAAAAATAATTTATTTGAAAAGATTTGAAACAATTTTTTAACAAAATGTAGATTTTTGAAAATTTTGCAAAAATACTTTACAAGATATTCAAGAATTTTGAAAGTTTTCAAGGGAATGTAGAAATTTTTTAAAGATTTCTTTAAAAAAATTTAATAATTTTTTACATTTAAAATCAATTTTAAGAGAAAATTGAAACAAAATTATAAAACTCACGTGACTTCATAAAATTTCAAAAAAGAGTAAAAGATTTTTTTAAATTTTCCATTCTATCAGATTATAATTTTCAAAATTACAATTTTTCACGTTTTTCAAATTTCAAATATAAACAATCAAACTTGTAATTATTAACATTTTATTTGTGCTTACAGTAAGGGTGGTTATTATGGGTTCTGTCAAACGGTCTCATCCAGCCTATAATTCGTGAGATAAAAAAGAAGAATCTTTTTGCCGTTTTACAATTTTTAAATATCGACAAACAAATATGCCATTTTTAACATTTTAAGAGTGCATACATTAAGGGTTGTTTTGGGGGGTTCTGCCGAACAGTCTCACCCGGCCTATAATTCGTGGGATGAAAAAAGTCGATTTTCGACGTTTTTCAATTTTCAAATATCGACAATGAAACTTGTCATTTTTAACATTTCAGGTGTGCATACAGTAAGAGTGGTGTTTAGGAGTACTTCCGACCGGCCTCGCCCAGTCTATAATTCGTGGGATAAAAAAAAGTTTTTCGACGTTTTTCAAATATCGACAAACTTTTCATTTTTAACACTTCAGGTTTGCATACTGTAAGGGTGGTTTTCAGGGGTTGCGGCGAACGGTCTCATCCGGCCTATAACTCATAGGACAAATAACTCAAATAACGACAATGCAACTTGACATTTTTAACATGTTATGAGTGCATATAACAGGGGGGTGACACGATTTTCGCTTTTGAATTAGAGGCACGTGTCACTTCTGTGAAGAGCGGCGAGCCATGCAACATTGGCGCCACCTCTGCGACGCCCTGTCTGCCCGTTGTCTGTCATTGTTTTGCATATAAAAACTAGTGACATGTCGTAAGTTTATCGTTATTTTATTCATTTACGGATAAATGTGTTATGAAAATGGGGGGCATTGATGTATAGCACAGAAATGTCGATCAGGGTATGACTCAAAAAGGAAGTTCCAGCTCCGGATGGAACGGTTATAGTGGTAAGTTTTGCGATTTGTTTACACCGATGTCCTTTAACCTTAAGGCAGAGTTCTACTTTCTCCGCGCGAAAAAAATGCGATTTTTTTGTAATTTTTTTTTAAATATGAAGAAAGATATTGATGCAGGGTTTGCTGTGCCTAATAAATATACTCTTAAATTACATTTAAAAATTTTCTTTAGTTTATTTTATGCGCTCTATATATATTTAAATGGCACTTGCCTCAAAACCACGTTTTTACCGCTTGCTGAAAAAATCTCCGAAACTACCGAATCGATTGGTCTGAAATTTATACTACATATTCTATACATATACATCAACCGGTGGTAGCAGAGTTTTTTATTTACATGCAAAGAAATCAAAATGGCGGCAATTTGAAAAAAAAATAACAAATCTTATTTTTTTTGCTTCTTTTAGCAAACAAAAATAGTAAAAATAATTTTTTTTATATAAATCTGCTACCACCAGTTAATGTGTATGTATAATTTTTTAATGTAATTTAAGAGTATATTTATTAAGCACAACAAACCCTACATCAATATCTTTCTTCATGTATAAAACAAAAATTACAAAAAAATTGCATTTTTTCGCGCGGAGAAAGTAGAACCCTGTCTTAAATAATATATCGAATGGCTCTGACGGTTTCATGACTACATTGATTTTCAAATTTTGATATATTCTTCTTGTTGCCATACTTTTAAATTATTATGATAGTGTGTAAAATTATAGCTTAAATAGTTTTTTTATTTTATAAATTTCTCAAGCCCCTGGCTATCTTTACGAAAAATGTAAAAGTAACATTAATGACAGTTTTGAATGATCGCTGATTTTCGACATTTATGTACAATAACATTAATTTATTAATAAATGCAAGTAATTAAGTAAATTATAATTGTAGAATAATGATTTTGTTGCAGTCAGAATAGTACAAGAAACCTAAATTAGTAAAAAGATAATTTTGCGAAAAAGAAAGTCGCGAAATTTTGTAAAACGTAGTTTTTCTCAATTGTATATAATAAATAATTATGTTCTATCTGCATAATAGTTGCTATACTTTTAACGTAGTATATTTGTAAATAATTAAATAATTACATTTATTTAAATAAATTAACCTGGCATTTATTACTCCTATATACCCTTCTACTGTCTTTACTCCATATTTAATTTATATCTCCATGTTTTAATTAAATTTTTAAATAAATAAATGACGAAATGTACAGTAAAGTTAATAACTTTAATACTGCTAATCTTTTCAGCCGTTTCACAATCAATACAATATACCGAATATTAAAAATGATGATTTTTATAATTTCTTGTATATTTTTATTATAATGTAATAATACATTAGGATCATTCAAGTTATTGAAAATAGAAAAACTGTTTTTTATATTATCATTTCAGAATATTTAGTTTATTTGTTTCAAACGTTTAAGGCGTAATCTTTATATTTTACCTTTATATTTTACTTTATATTTTGAAAATTAAGAACCGACATTTCCAGTGTATGTACGGTCTTTTTTTAAATCCTAGATATTTTTTCAATTATAGAAATAGTTAATCCTTGCTTAATTCAAGCTCAAAGTTTTTAAATTATCCACAAACGTCAAAAATATTACAAAAACGGCGAAAAATACTAAATCTCCTATCCCTAATAGCACGGAACGTTCCAAGAACGTTCCAAACATGCATTAACGTTATTGTTATTATTATGAATAATTATCGCTTAAAACGTAAGTGATAGGTGAAAATCGATGTCAGTTTATGATACGGATATCATATTATAGTGTAGTAGATGCGGTACTCAAAACTCAAAAATAACATCCATTCTTACCTATCTCTAACGGTCCTCAGGTCCCAGTGAAACGTTCCACTGGAAAGTTCCCAAGGAGCGAACATGTTACACGTCCCAGGAACGTTCCGATGGTGCCCGCGGAACGTTCCCAGAACGTTCCATGCTATTAGGGATAATTCTAATCAGCTCTAATTCAAATGTAGGACATCGCGCTAGTGGCGCCAATGTTTCATTTACTGCCGTCCTTCACAAAACTGAGACAGCGCATTTGTATGGCAAGTCAGCAGGTCACTCCCCTGGCATATAGTAAGGATGGTTTTCAGGGGTTCTGCCAAACGGTCGTACAATGCCTATACATAATTATTGAGATAAAATTGAAGATTTTAGACGTTTTTCAATTTTCAAATATCGACAATCAAATTTGTCATTTTTTAAAATGTCAGGTGTGCATACAGTAAGGGAGATTTTTAGGGTTCTGCCGAACGGTCTCACCCATAGTCCGAGATCCCACTGCGTTTTTTTGTCAGGTGTTAAGACAGCATGATAAAAGTTACTGGAGATGAAACCGTAGACATAGACGATCAAAGAATGGCCCTCCTGCCAGCGCCAAAATGGTCAAAGGTGCGATAAAAATGGATTCTTAGCGATTGATTTTTTCGTTATTCACCTGTTGTTAGCCAGCGCGTTTAAATCTACGCCATATTGTAGAGGGCTATTAGTGCTTTCGGAAAATGTACTTGTGCCACCCTCCCCCGGTCAAGAACCCCGGCATGGAGGCCTAAAGGGGGTAATTAAAGTTAACTAAGTGTATATGTCGACCAGCACGATAAAGACAAACGTAAATGGAAGCTCTAAGCCCTCTGTAGAGGAAAAACTTGTCCTGCCAGGGCTCAAGAGTACTGAAATAGACGGCACGGGCATTTCTTTGCGAAATTTATTTACTTCGGCTGCAATAACCTTTACTTGTAATGACGAAATTTTCGAAACGATGCATTCAAAAAATTAGCAAAAATATTAACAATTAAGAGCATGTTAAAAAGCATGTTAAAAAGGGAAATATGACTAAAAAAAACTTGCCGAGAATGGGTCTCAGATTTGTTTCCATTAATGCACGCTTATTTATACTTTTCCTAATCTGCTTTTTCGGAAAATGTGATCTTCAACCTTCAAGGAAAATATTCTTAAAATTTCAATATAAGGTATATATTATTAGAGCCATTATTAGTCTGTGAAAACAGTAGAAAACAGTGGAAATGGCAGTTTGTAAGCAACCGTAACCGTAATTAATGCTTTTTATTAATTTTTAATTGAAAAAATGTTTTTATGTGGATTCTGAGAACCTCAAGAACAACATATTACAAGTTCAAATTAAAAATTGGATAACTTCGTGGTTAAAATCTTGAATGAAAAAAAAAGTTGAGTTTACCCATGTTAATTACATAAGAACTTCAAAGACGATGGGCCACCTCTAAATGAGTTTTTTTAAAATTAAAATTAAAATTAATTATTTCAATTAAGTTTAAATCCTTTCAATTAATTATGTTAATAAATTTAAAAAGAGGACGCAAAATTTTGTATCCAAAAAGTTTTGCAACAAATTTATTTTGTTGAAAATTTGTTTTTTCAAACATTTTTTTTTAATTTGATTCGAAAATTTTTCCCTCAATTTTTTTACATAATTTTCTTCAAACTAATTTTTCATCAATGACATTTCTTTGTATGAAATTGTCTTTCCAAAACAATTTTTTTTACAAAATTCGAACATATTTTGTTTTCAGGTTCTGTTAAGACTTAAATGAACGTTTTTTCAAAAAATTTGCAAAAAATTTATTCTGTCATAATTTTATTTTTTCAAATTTTTTTTCAAACATTTTTTCTTTACCAATTGTATTCGAGAATTTTTTTCTTTACAAAAAACATCTTGAAAAAAAGTGTTTGAAAAAAATGGTTGGAAAACAAATTTTTGACAGAATAAATTTTTTGCTAAACTTTTTTGAACAAAAATTTTGGGACACAATTTTTAATTTAATCAAATAATTAATTGAAATGATTTAAAATTAATTGAAATAATTAATTTTAATTTTAAATTTGATTTTAAAAACTAGCTCATGCCGAAGATAGAAATGTCAAGTTTGTAGGCCCTAAGTCTTAACAGATCCTGAAAACAAAATATGTTCAAATTTTGTAAACAAAAATTGTTTTGGAAAAACAATTTCATACAAAGAAATGTCATTGAAAAAATTGGTTTGAAAAAAATTATGTAAAAAAAATTGTTCAGAGAAAACATGTTGAAAAAAAAACTTCGAACAAAATTACTGAAAAAAAAATGTTGAAAAAAAATTGTTGACAAAATAAATGTTTTGCAAAAATTTTTGGTTAAAAAATGTTGCGACCTGATTTTCAACTTTTTAAAATAATTAATTGAAAGGATTTAAAATTAATTGAAATAATTAATTTTAAATTTCTTTTAAAAAAATATCTCATGCCGAAGACAAAAATGTCAAGTTTCGTTTCTGAATAAAATTTAGGAAAAAGCTTCGAGTACCATTTATATGATTGCTACTGTGCGCTCACAGCCGAATGTTATTGTTACGAAGGCATCGTAATGGATCCTCTTACAGTTTCTGAAGAGGTCGACCATTTGGTAGTGCTATCCTCCTGTGAAATCACACTAGCACTTTTATCAATAGAACAGGTAGGAACATTCCTTGGAAATTATCAAAGTTTAAGATAATTTTTCCTATTTATTATTACACCGCATGTCTTAACATGCTCTTAATCGTTAATATTTTTCCAAACTTTCTGAACGTTTCGTTTCGAAAATTTCGTCATTACAAGTAAAGGGTATTGCAGCCGAAACATATAAATTTCGCAAAGAAATGCGCGTGCCGCCTATTTCAGTACTCTTGAGCCCTGGCAGAAAAAGTTTTTCCTCTACAGAGGGCTTAGAGGTTTCATTTACGTTTTCTTTATCGTGCTGGCCGACATATACACTTAATTAACTTTAATTACCACCTTGAGGCCCCGCGTGGGGGGTTCTTGACCGGGGGGAGGGTGGCACAAGGACATTTTCCAATAGCACTAATTGCCCTCTACAAGATGGTGTAGAATTCGTTGCGCTGGCTGACGACCGGTGCATAACGAAAAAATCAATCGTTAAGTATCCATTTTTATCGCGCATTTGACCGACTTAACGCTGGCAGGAGGGCCATTACTTTGATCGTCTATGCATAAGGTTTGATCTCCGTTAACTTTTATCATGCTGCCTTAAGAGGGCTGAGGACACCCGTGGGAATTCTGAGTTGAGTGTACGAGAGAGACAGATATATAATAAGCACGCCCTCAAGGGCGGAGCTTGTTAGTGAAAAAAAAATTTCGACAGCCAATCACCGTAGGAATATTTTCAGGAAAAAAGGGTACATGGGAAAAAGTGTGAAAAAAATTTCCTGCAATAAAGTCATTATCAGGGGACAGTCGGCCTGGGTCAGACATTGTCTGGAAACGGGTAACCTTGCGGCAGGGGGTAGATTGTCGAGCCGACGGCTTTTGGCCTGGCGTGACATTCCCATTGTTTGAGATTAGACACAGCGGAGAAAAATCAAAATTTTGTACATTATTTCTTAACTAAATTTTAATAGACTGCATTAGTTTCGTTATATTATTACGAGCAAATCAAAAAAGATTGAAAAAAATCGATTGATATTTTCGATCCCAGTTGATCTTTCAAGCCTTATTTCCTTTTCAATTATCTTTAAAAATCCCTTCTACGTTATTCGTTTATGAATCCAGGCATGCCACACAAGTAATAATTGTCAAAAATAGTTTCTGATATAGTAGCCGCACGAACTCGAAAAAAATAAAGTTTGAAATTTCCAAAATTATAAATGAAATTTTGCATTATACTAGAAGAAAAGCGTTTTTTATTGAAATCTTACTTTTTAAATGTAAGATAATTGTTACAAACCGAGAAATCAGTCTTCAAAAGTGGTGTAACTTTGACGAAGCATATTCTTAATATCATCGATCTTTATTAAATTTTGAGAAAAATTCCTTCTATCCTATCTCAATGAAATGTTTCGATTGAACGAAAATTCAAGTGGAGTATATTTTCCAAAGTTCAAACTTTATTTCGACTTCTTGCTGCCATATTTTACTTTAAACCCTTGTTAACAATTATAGCGTATGTGGTATGCGCGGATTCGTAAATGAATAAGGTAGAACGACAATTTGTCAAATTTTAATGAATGTTAATGACATTAAAAATATGCTTGGTCAAAGTTACCCTACTTTTGAAGACTGATTTCTCGGTTTGAAACTATTATTTTATATTTAAAAAGTGAGATTTCAATACAAAACGCTTTTTTTCTAGTATTATGCAGAATTTAATTTCAAATTTTCACTGGATATCAAGTATATTTCAGAACTATCCCAACGAAAATTCGAGTGGAGTATAATTTTCAAAGTTTCAAACTTTATTTTGACTTCTTGCGGCTTTATAATATGTATAACCATTGTATAACTGTTGGCATTCGATTGCCAAAATAGGAAACTTGAGTTCTTTCCATTTTTCGATTATTATGTTCAATTTATATGATAAAAGTGACTCCTAAAAGTATATATCATTCGAATCAGACTTTCAAGAAACATGCAGATTCGTTGAACGTCAGAGAAGTATTTTTGGCAAATGCGCCACATTTCGTACATTGCTTTGGTGGCTAAAGAGAAAATTCAGAAATGAATCTGAGAAGATTTTCATTAGATTGGTGCCAGATGTGAATTACAGTTAGCGTGAGCCCTAGAACTTGCCAGAGTGAGGTAAGGCGTATGCATTATAGTGAGTACAATAACGTGGGCGTGCCTAAATATCTCCTCAATATTTGGCCGCCAGGATCGGTAGTTACTTGCCTTGAATTTGTCCCATGCAGACACTTCGTTTGCACATGTTTTCTCATATTTATTTAACCCTACTAAAAAAAAAGTCAGGAGTTCTGACCATTTATGACCACTTTTGTTATGTTTCTCGACAGAAATCGTCAGAAAAAGTCAGAATTCGTGAGAAATGTTCAGAAATCGTCAGAGCTTGGGTTCGAAGGATAATCCTTTTATTAGGGGTCCAAGAATGGAATGACATAAAACCTAATCCCTTTTATATTTCCCAGGTTATTTATATTTATTTATGCATATACTCTTTTTACTTATAATTAATTAATAATATTTATATATTGAATGCCTCTGAAGGTGAATCTGAAAATTTTGCCCGTTTTGACGTATCTCTTTCTCTTTACAAGATACATTATATTTGATCTAATTTTAAATTTGTTAGAAAAATGTTTAGGTATCTGAAACCGTCGAAACCCGTAGATTCTGAATTTTTAACTTTTGAATCTGTATATGCAACATTAAAAAAAAATTTTTTTTTAATTTTTAATCCTTTTGGGTTGCCTACCTGCGGTCCTAGCCGATGAGCTACCTGATGGGATGTGAATTAGCATATCTTCAGAAATCGTCAGACTCGTCAGAAATGGTCAGGATGTTCAGGAATCGCCAGAACTTCTGACCATTCGTGACGATTCCTGACTTTTTTTGGTAGGGAAGAGAAATTATTTAATTAGATACATAAATTTGTAGATAAAATGTCAATCTATGTCGAGTATTTCGAAAATTTCTGAAATAATCATTACAGGCCGAGAAATTAGTCTTCAAAAGTAGGGTAACTTTGACCGAGCATATTTTTAATATAGTAAATGTTTTTAGAATTTGGATAAATAATAGACATAGCTCATTATGTTCTGAATCCAGACATACCACACAAGTCATATTTTTCTCTATAGTTTCCAAGGAACTATTGGCAAACGATCACCTTACAAAAGCTCATGTCCCCAGCCCTCTTAACACCTGACAAAAAACGCAGTGGGATCTCGGACTACCCGGCCTATATCCGGGTGCGGGCCTTGACCATTCCAGGACCTTCCAGAGAAGGAGCAGTTTAGTTGGAGGTATTGAAATTATTGAGTTAACTTGAGATTGCGCAAACGAGTTCGACGGGAACTAAAGATGCGCAGAAAAGTGATACAGCAAATTATTCTACGCAGTAAAGTTAGACGGTTTTTGCTGCTGCGCATCAAATTTCAATGGCACATGTATCTGCACAGTAAAGTTTAACGGAACTTAATGCTGCGCAGTAAAGTTGCATGGCAAATACAGCTACTCAGTGCAGTTACATGGCACTTACGGATACGCATTATAGTTACACGGCGCTTATGGCTGCACAGTAAGGTTATAAGGGTTACATTTAGATGCGTAGTAAAGTTACATAGTACTGACATCTGGGTAGTAGAGTCCAATGTCACATATGGCTGCGCAGTAAAGTTACACCACACACACATCTGCGTAGTAGAGTTACGTGACACTGACGGATGCGCAGTAAATGTACATGGCGATTATAGCTGCACAGTACGATTGGATGTTACTTTTGGATGCACAGTAGGGTTGCATATCACTTACATCTGCGCAGCAGAGATCAATGGCACATATGGCTGTGCAGTAAAGTTTCACGGCACTTGAAGCTGCGAAGTAGAGTTACATGGTACTTACAGCTGCACAATGCAGTAACGTGGCACTTATGGATGCGCAGTAAGGTTATGAGTTACTTTTATCTGCGTAGTATAGTTGCATAATACTTGAATCTGCGAAGACGCGGCATTTACGGCTGCGAAATAAGGTTGGAAGGTACTTAAAGTTGTGCAGTACAGTTGCATAGCACTTTCTGCGCAGTATAGTTCCTGGGCTCTTACGAATGCAAAATAGAGTTCCATGCCAGTTACGGACTGGCAGTAGCTACATGGTACATTTTCTGATTACATTGGGAATTTTGCCATTTTTTAGGAAAAATTTACGTTTTTGAAGGTATTATTACCATAATTTATGGGAATTTTCTCAATGACTTAGGGAATAAAGAAACAGCATTAGGTTTTGGGAATTTTCCCATTTTTGAAGTAATTTTACCAGTTTTAGGTGAAAAATTACCCGAAATATAATAGGGTAATTCTCCTGTTAAATTTGGGGGAAAAATCTAATATTTGTAGGAAATTAACGTTTACTATAACTTATGTTAATTTTCCTAACGACTGTTAGGAACTGTTAGGTCCTTTTCATGAAAAGGACCGTATTAAAGGTAGTATTGCCATAAAGAATGATAATTTTCCCAATGACTTAGGAAATAAAGAAACCCCATGAAGATTTGGGAATTTTACCACTTTTCAAGTAATTTTACCAGTTTTCAGTGGAAAATTACCCGAAATATAATAGGGAATTTTTCCTCAACCATTGGTAATTTTCCTGTTAAAATTGGAAAAATCTTTTGACAATATTTTTCACGAAAAGGACCGTATTAAAGGTACTATTGCCATAAATAGTGGTAATTTTCCGAATGACTTAGGAAATAAAGTAACCCCATTAAGTTTTGGGAATTTTCTCACTTTTCAAGTAATTTTACCAGTATTGTGATGAAAATTACCCGAAATATAATAGAGAATTTCACCTGAAGCATTGGAAATTTTCCTGTTACTAGTAGAAAAAATCTTTTTCCAATATTTGCGGAAAACTACCGTTTTTGAAGGTAATATTTTCATTACTTATGGTAATTTTCCCAATGACTTAGGAAACAAAATAACCCCATGACATAGGAATTTACCCACGTATTAAGTAATTTTACCAGTATAAAGTGGAAAATTACCCGAAATATAATAGCGAATTTTTTCTCAACCATTGAAAATTTTCTTCTTGAAATTGGAAGAATGTTTTTTCAATAGTTGTGGAAAATTACCGTTTTTAGAAGTAATATTACCATAACTTAAGGTAATTTTCCCATTGACTTACGCAATAGAGAAACACCATAACGTTTTTGGAATTTTTCCACTTACAGAAAATTTCTAATTAAGTTGGAGAATAAGGAGGTAAATACAATATTGTGCGCAAAGCGCGAGATCCAGAGCAAACGCGTGCCTTAAGGGCATGTGACACAGCCAAATACCTACATTACCGACCTCACTTTTTCAATTTTCTGAATTTTTTTTTGAATCTAAGAACTTTTTTTGTAATTAAAATATCGGGCTGAAACTTTGGAAAATGTATGAGAAGACAATAAACTACGTTTACGTACCTTATTCGAGGATGGCCTTCGCAAAAAATTATTTTCGAAGAAATTAAAACTGGGTACATTTTTTGAACCTGAGAACTTTTTTTATAAGTGAAATATCGGCTTCAAACTTTGAGAAATGCAAGAGCCGACAGTGAAGTACGTTTATGTACATCATTTGAGTATAAAAGATGCAAAAAGAAAAATTCCAACTAAATGTCAACAACGCTTGCCAGTTCGGTCGGTATTCGCGATGAACACGAAAATGCGAAGTCTGGCGGCCACTGAACGAGGCCAATAGCGATTTCAATACTTACATAATTCAACATTGAAACAACATATTTCACTCAACTTTTATGCTGGACACAACCTTCAAAAATATTATTGTAAGAACACCGCATCATCAATCTTTGACAGCGTGGACACCATATTTCAGATGTAGACGAGCCAGCTGATAGAGCCTCGATTAGTGGCCGCCAGACTTGGCATTGTCGTGCCCATCGCAAAAATACCGACCGAACTGGCAAGCGGAACCGGAGTTGACACTTAGTTGGAATTTTTCTTTTTGCATCTTTTATACTCAAATAATGTACATAAACGTACTTTACTGTCAGCTCTTGCATTTCTCAAAGTTTGAAGCCGATGTTTTACTTATAAAAAAAGTTCTTAGGTTCAAAAAATGCACCCAGTTTTAATTTCTTCGAAAATAATTTTTTGCGAAGTTCTTCCTCGAATAAGGTACATAAATGTAGTTTATTGTCTTCTCATACATTTTCCAAAGTTTCAGCCCGAAATTTTATTTACAAAAAAAGTTCTTAGATTCAAAAAAAAATTCGGAAAATTGAAAAAGTGAGGTCGGCAATGTAGGTATTTGGCTGTGTCACATACCCTTAAGCCCGCTGAAAATTGCCAGCTGCGCGCGCAACCAGAATGTGCCCGCGCAGGGGGCAGATTTTTTATAAAGTGCATTCACACATTTTCTCTTATAAAATCATTTCGAATGCCAAGGAAATATACAACAGAACTTTAGCAGATCTAAACTTTCAAGAAATATTTTCATAAGATTCTCAAACAGTGATTAAAAAGCTTATTTTTAATGTTAAATGCATTAAGAACACAACACAAATGGAACAAAATGAATTATTGTTGATGTGGGAAAAGTTAGCCGGCACTCAGTACAACGTAATGAAAATAATTCAATAATTACATTTCTTTGTCCCAATTTAATTTTTAATATTTAAAAAATGCATTTAACTGTTCTTCGTGGAACTTACTTTAATATTTTCTTCACATTATTTTTCTTTTGGTCCTTTTTTAAGTAAAATAGCTGCCGTTGACGTACGCCAGGTGCCATTTTTAACGATTGACCAGAGACAGCAATGGAAAATAGCATGATCTAAGATCATGGACATCATGGAGAATAGAGTAAAGGTGGAGTCCCATGTAGGCAGAAAACGTCGGCGTAAAGCAGAAACTAAGGAGAGTGAGAGAGACGGACATATCTATTTGTCTCTTCCACTCTCATGAGTTTCTGCTTTACGCCGACGTTTTCTGCCCACATGGGACTCCACCTTAAGGGTGCTTTCGTGCCTCTATAAGCACGAATGTATCTGACCAGCCGGATTCCTGGCTCCCCCCACCATCGCTCCATTACTTTGAACAGCGCGTCAATTTGAATAGAACTCACAAGGAGAAAATACATATTTAAATGAAGATTTAAGCAGCGCAGAATCATTCATCAATAACTTTAGTTTCATTTCACTTCAATACTTTTTTTCTGTTATAATGCTAAATGAAAGTACTGAAATACTAAAATAAATAAATTTAATAATAAATTCAGTTTAACATCAAAAATTATTTTAACTTCAATTAAAATAATATTTATATTGAGAGATGGATAAAATTACATAATTGGAACATTTAATAAAATTTTCTACACATAATCTAATATTGAAATAAATGCCTGAATTTTGGCAGAAATTGAGTCTTAGCAACAGCCGACAATGTGAACTCTTTCTGTTCTGCACGTACACTAGGGAGGTCAACAAAATTTTACCAATTTTTCGCGGATTTTAATCAATTATTTTATAAGAGTTAATTATACTATTTAATTCATCCCTGTTTTCGGCTAAAATTCTTAACGCCTGTGTCCCACACATGCGCAGTCGATTTTCTTTCTAGTGTATTGCTGAGAAAGTCTTCACAGGTTGGGAAATATTTTGAACCACTCACGATAAAAAAGCACCCCGATTCTTTTACTTATATATTATTTTCCTTTAATATGTGTTGTGTATCTAAAACAATTAATTTTTATCATCATGTTCAATTATAAATTATGACAGGAGGATAAAATATCAGACTAAGCGTTAGTATGGTTATTATTTATTATGTATGTTTCACTGTTAAGTACAATAATCTATTAATAGTTCAAGGTTAGTGAACCTGCTTTCTTTAGTAAAAATGTAAGAAAATAATAATAATTACTATTTAACATCTTCATAGATAGAGCTACACTACTTTTTAGCAGATTGAACATTTTGAAGTCTTAAGTTCAACTTTTTGCTGAATCTATAAAAGTGTTCCTAAAAATTTGAAAAAATGATAAAATCAAGAAAAACTCCTAATCTTTCAATCTCAATCAAGAGCTCGATTAAATATTATGTAATTCCTGAGTATCCATACAACATATTCACATGTGCAATATTAATTATTGGGAGCCAAATGTCCGAGATTTGTCGTTAACCTTCATTTTTTTATAAGATAAAACTTCAAATTTAATTAGATATACAATGGAATATATGAAGGAATCTGAAGTTGTATCGTATAAAAAAATGAAAGCTAACAACGAATCTCGGACTTATGGCTCCCAAAAATTCCATTGCACGAGTGACTATTTTGTATGGATACTCAGCAATTACATAATATTTACTCGTGCTGTTGATTTAGATTTAAAAAGTAGGACTTTTCCTTGATTTTATAATTTTTCCTAATTTTTAGGAATACTTCTATAGATTTGGCAAAGAGTTGAACTCGAGATTTCAAAATGTTCATTTAACTTAAAAAAAAAACTTTTAACTTTAAAAATAAATATTTTTGACACGTTCATTGAAACAATTTCAAAGTAAGCTGATTCAACGCGTAATTTTCTGATATTTCAAATTATTCTACTTAGAAAGTAGTAGATTTAGTTTTTGCACAGATATTCGTCTCTGAAGTGATGTATGAATTTGCAAACGGTTAGAGAAAATGTAACAAAAATTTCTGCCGGTAGTGTACATTAGGGTCGCCCTTATTTTTCACTCTTCAAATTTCTCTGCTTTAACCCTTTGAGGGGCATATTTTTCTGATGGATGAATTTTGGAAGTCATAACTGATTTTAAGGTTTTTGGGGTCGCTAATTACGATTCCGGAGTCAGATTTCGGAAATTCAAAATGGCGGAACCAATATGGCGGCTATTTAGAGCCAAATTCGTGGTTTTTTGTTCAATCGACGGGAAACCAAATGTATGGGAGTTTTTGAGGTCGCTGATTACGATTCTGATATCAAAGACACAAAATTCAAGATGGCAGATACAATATGGCGGCTATTTTCAGTCAAATTTATGGTGTTTTTGCCGATTGAACAAAAAAACCACAAATTTGACTCAAAATAGCCGCCATATTGGTTCAGCCATTTTGCATTTCAAAAATCTGACTCCAGATTCGGAAACTACGACTCAAAAAACATAGAATCCCACCATGACTTGAGCATGTTATGGGGCTTGTTTTCCTACAACCAAATTTATCCGTAAAAAGGGGCTTTTTTTGAAAGTAATTTGTTTATAATTATGAACATAATGAAGATATTGATTTCTCATCTATGAAAATATCAATATTTGAACCTCAACTACTCAAACATCCAATAAATTACGAAAGAATACAAGGAAGAAGTAGAAAAATATCCAAATTATTGATGATAAACAGGTGGGACGTATATGTCCCACTGCCCCGCAAAGGGTTAAAATGCCCAAAAAAAAATCTCTTCCAAATTTGAGCAAAATCGGTTAATAATTAGGGGTGACGCAAAGACCATGAAGTTTCCCATTGATTTAAAATGGGAAAGTCAGCTTTTTGTAAATCTAACATTTCAACGTGATAATATGTTACAAATAATTCTGTGTTTCAGTATATTGTTTAGAATTCGTCAGAGAACAAGAATCAATTATAAATTTTGAGGTTGGATAATTCTAAGCCACACTTATGGGTCGCCAAAGAAAACCCCATAAGTGACAAATTTGAATTTTACGTAATATTGCGGTTTATTGACACTTTTCAAAAGTTTGAAAATGATAAATAATTATTAGTCGGTAATGTGAGAATACCCAGTCATTCGTTAACTAATATTTAATTGTTTAAACAATTTTAATTTGTTTAAATATTGGTTTCTTTTCAGTTAACTCGCGAAATGAACGTATTTTCTATACTATATGAGTTATTTAATAAATTACAACAATAAAATAATTTGTTTAAATAATCTCACAATCACCTAAATAATACGTATTTGTTCAAATATATATATTCTACCTGAAAAAAAGCAGGAGAAACATTGTATCTCACTAAATTTTCGACAAATTTTCATATTTCTAAGTACGAATTTGTTTATTATGAATAATCGTATATGTTTAAACAAATTTGAATTGTTCGAACCATTTTTTTGTTAACATATTTTATTTTTGCTATTTTTCGAAACGTAGAAATATTTTCATGTTCTACTTTGCTCTTTAAAATACTTTTAAAAAGTGTCAATAAACCGCGAAATTATGTAAAATTCAAATTGTGTAACATATTATGTGTAACATCATCGCGTTTAAATATTAGATTTACAAAAAGCTGACTTCTTCCCATGTTAAATCAATGGGAAACTTCAAGGTCTTTGCGCCACCCCTGAATATTAACCGATTTTGCTCAACTTTTGAGATTTTTTTGGGGCATTCGAACAAAACTGGGATGTGAGAGTAGAGAAATTCGAAAAAAAATCCATCAAGTATAAATAAGAACCATCCTAGTGTACGCATACAAATTTTCCTATCCAACCATATAAATTTTATCGCGGCACTGATGACGTACTATTATAAATGTGATCGAAATCAGTATATGAATAACATGGCTAGATCTATCTTGACGATCCAGAAATTTTCCTTCTCTTTCACTTTCTTCCAAAAAGTTCCTTCAAATGTATTTTCAGGTTGAAAATCTTTGCGAATGTAGCAGAACATAAATTGCACTTCACTTTTTCGTTCATCACGTTATTATTATTTTCTAGATTCACCGATCCGCTATCGCAATATTCAGCCATATTTTAGAATTTAGAAGACAGAGCAATCGAGCAGACGATAAATGACGCGAAGCCTCTGATAGCGATGGTGGGGGGAGCCAGGAATCCGGCTGGTCAGATCCATTCGTCTGGACCGTGGCACTAGCGCCTCCGCGTTGCTGGTTCTCTAACTAAGCCTTCCCCTGCCATCTCGCCCCCCTTAGCGTGCTTCATGCTGCCCATTGCATTGTCGCCTCTATACCTATCTTCCCTCTACGATAAAACTAAACTTACGCGAAATGGAAAAATTTTCGCTGGTGCTGTCAAAACTATATTCTGGTTTTGATTGTAGCATAAGGCTTTTATTTTTCAAGTTTTTTTTGGTTTCAAAGTCCTCAAGGAGCTAAATAAATTTGTGTAGCTTATTCTTAACAAAATAGAGATAACTGGGCTTTCAGTGTATACTAATATTTATTATTATTACACTTAATTCTGTTGTTGAAAAATCAACTGTTTCGTAGAAACTTCAACCATTTTTTTCTTTCTTTCCTGAAAAACCTTTGCTGGTTGAAAATTTAACACTTTAATTGAAAATTCATCTCTCTAGGTAGAAAATTAACTTTGTTAACGGAATGTTTAATTATCACATCTTTGTCTGAAAATTGATCGTTTTTAGTTGAAATTCAACTATCAAATTTATTTTTAGGAATTGAACTTTTTTGGTTGGAAATTCAAATACGTGGTTGAAACTCGAACTACTTTGTTAAAAATTAATTTTTCTTTGAAGATTCATCACTTTAGTTGAAAATTCATCTCTTTGATTCAAAATTAACTTCTTTCTTTGATTCAAAATTAATTTTTCTAATGAAAATTTGTCTTTTCAGTATAAAATTAATCTTATTGGTTGAAAATTCATATTTTTGGTTGAAAATGTAATCGTTTTGTTGAAAATGTAACTGTTCAATTGAAAAGTCATCCTTTTTGGTTGAATATTCGTCTTTTTTTGGGGGTAAAATATCAACTATTAGATGTTTTGTCAGAAGAATTTAACTTGATTAGAAATTTGGAGAACAGAAAAGTTACAAAGTGCAGTTCTTTTTTTCAAATTAAGATTCAAAATTTATCAGCCCGAAAATTTTGAACTTTCAATTTTTGCTCTTCTGAACTTCAAAGATTTCTGCAATTTTTTAACAGTTCAATCTAATGATTTTGAATTTAAAAGCGTTTTAATTTGGATTTTCCAAAAACATAAAAATACTTTATTTCGAGGCTCTCCAAAAACACTTTTACCTGCTACAAATTCAAAACTAAAAATGTAAAAGCTTGAGCTATTCAAATTTAAACTAATGATGAATTTTCCTGACTTTTAAACGATGTTTTATTTTGAAATTCTCTCATTTCTGAAGTTTCATTGAAATTATTTTTTACACATTTTCAGTTTAACATTGCTTTAATTCTTAAGATTTTCATTTGGATATTGTTTGATTTTGAACAAGTTATCAAAATTGTAAATAAGAGAGAATCCTAAACTGCGATTTTAAGGGGGGGGTATACTATTTAATTTTTTTTTTTGCACTTTTTTTTTATTGGCTTATCTGAATGTACATCCTTTCAAGATTATTGTGTCCAAATTTGAAGCAAATCGAAGCAAAATTAACAGTACAGAATTCTAGATTTTGTACTAGTGTTTTCAGCAATTTCTGCATTAGTTAAATGTGTAAAATGTGTAAAGCTGCAAGTGAAACTATAAGGAAGGCAGAATTCTACGAAGGCAGAAGCAACAAGATGCTTTGGATTATGCAGCTGACAGTTCTGTACTTTATGGACCTGGAATTGATGACTCTGTGTAAGTATATTAAAAAAAACTTGCTTACTGACGTGTTATTAGAATTTTTCAATACAAAAAACTTTAAACGCGTTTTTCTCGAAACCACATTTTAAAAGTCCGTGGACAACGTAATTTCAGAACTAATCAACCGATCCTTTTCAAATTTGGTACACCTTTTCTACGTATAATTTGCTAGGTAATGTAGCGAGGATTTTTTTTGTTGTTAATAATTATTAATTTTGCAATAACAAATTGTGCGAATTTTTTCGCAAAAATCGCTGTTTTGACTTCAAAATGTCAAGAAAAATTCAAAATTCGAATTAAAAAAAAATCCTCGCCTGATTACCTGCGAAAAATGATTATCTATTGAAAAAAATTTGATTTGTTTGTTTCAGATAATCCAGTGCTGAGATATGCTGTCCACCGCAAAACGTCTTTTGCTCGAGACACTTCGGGAGACTTGACGCCACCGGCCCAATTTTTAATATTTTTCAATGAAATTTGTGTGGAATATTGTTCGAACCGTAATCTATTATGTACACATTTATCAAATAAATTTGCATTTGCAGAAGCAAGTAGAAAAATTATTGAAAATTACCCTTTTTTTTAACGAATTAAGTATACCCCCCCCCCCCTTAAGTGTTATGAAATTATAGTTGAGCAAGTATTTTTGAATTCTTTGAATTTTGTTATCATGCGAAATTATTCTAATGTTAACCTTTTCTTCTTTACAATTATTAATTTTGATAGGATTTTATTTCAATATTGTACAATTATGACCAATTTAAATTTGAAATGACAAAATGTTGTCATTTTAAGGTTGAACATCTAAATTTTAAAGCATAATTTTTACGATTTTGAAAGATTCAAATTAACCCCAAATAGTTTTGAATTTTGTTAAGATGAAATTATTCCAATTTCAACCTTCTCTATTACACAATTATTTAGAAATAAATTGTTTATATTTAAAATTGTATGATTTTGAAAAACTTAGATTTGAATTGTGGCAGTCAGATTACCGGAAATCGGTCATCTGACGGTCACTCCCCATCTCTAGATAGGGCTAATCCGAGCCCACGTAAATTACGTCCGCCATCTTTGATATGTATGATACATAGTTTTCTACAATTTTCTATGTATATTATGTCGTTTATGTATTATACGTAAAAAACCTCGAGTGATGCGTCACTGCACGACCCTGCAGGTGGGCAGAACCGTCGTCGTAAAGCAGAAACTCATAAGAGTGAAAGAGACACATATATGTGCCCGTCGCTTTCACTCTCATGAGTTTCCGCTTTCATCCACTGCTTTTATGTGCTAGCGAGCAGAAACGCATGAGAGTGAGAGGGACGGACAAATCTATTTGTCTCTTTCACTCTCAGGGTGGCGTCCCATGGCAGCGTCAAACTTGCCGCAAAACACAAAACCGTAAATCACCAGACATTACAGCCAATGACTGTGTTTCTATGGATTACTAGGAGAATATCATTGGTTGAAATATCTAGCGATTTGACGTTTTGCGTTTTGTGCCAAGTTTGACACTGATATTGGACTCCACCCTCATAAGTTTCCGCTTTCATCCACTGCTTTTATCTGCTAGGAAGCAGAAACACATGAGAGTGAAAGGGACGGACAGATATATTTATCTCTCACTCTCATGAGTTTCTGCTTTTAAATAGTAAGTAAAATACTTGTTACTTATCACAATACTTACCACAAGTAAAATACTTGTGGTGATTTACATGGTTTTCTTCGGTAATTCACCTCGTATTTTATGCCATCAGTTTTCTATATGATGTAAATTACATCTTTTTCTCTATATGAGGGCGCCACCTCTGTGGCGGGAAATTAAAGACTTGAATTAGACAGCCAATCAGAGGTTTTTTGCATGTATTCTACATATTCGAGGTATTTTACGTAAGATACCTCCTTTAGGTATTACACGTAAAAAAAGTCCAGTCATGCATAGCTACACATCTCTGATGTAGACACAGCATCACCGTAGAGGGAAGATAGGTATAGAGGCGACAATGCAATGGACAGCTTGAAGCACGCTAAGGGGAGCGAGACGGCAGGGGAAGGCTTAGTTAGGGAACCAGCAACGCGAAGGCGCTAGTGCCACGAACCAGTGCTTTTACGCTTAACGTGTGTGAGTGGGGTAGGTGAAGAGAGTGTGCGGTGTACATGAGTCGAACTGCAAAAAATTTAGAACCCTTATACCTGAACTGGTCTTTCCGAACTATATTTGGCTATTAATTTTCTTCCAATATTTTCGTGAATGGAAATATTCATTGATACGTTTTCCATTTGAAACTTTGTATTTTGATATTTCAAATTAAAATTGGAGAAAAAGAACTTTTTTTTTAAAAACGACCCCATTAGAAATTTCTGGATCCGCCCAGACGAATAATTCTTTTCCTAGAATGATTAATTACAATAGTTATTATTATTACAATATGTTAGCATTTATTGAATATTATTTTCTTTTAATTTGTAACCATAACAAACACGTGAACTTATTAATAAATACACAAATAAAAATTTACAAATAATATCCTTCGCATACAATAATTATTTTCTTAGAATTATAATAAAATGTATGGGCATTTTTTACATTATTTGATTTTATACTTATACATTCTCTACTCTCATACTTATCTTTCTGCACTCGTGGAAAAAATCTTAATAATGTAGGTAAAACTTTTTTTTAAACGTATAAATAAAAAAACATTTTATCATGATCTTAGGTACAGTTGAGGTCTCGGATCCAATAACTGACCCGACTCTCGTACTACTTTCAAAGTACATATTTCAGTCAATTTTTGATGAATTTATCTAAAATATTCCAGGTATTTTCTTTGAACTATATAGAAAAACTTTCTTGCTGGACGTTGTTTTTAGTCTGAAGTGGCCTCGATACTTTTTGTCTCCGAAATTAAGTAAATGTGGTTACCGACCGGCCTCAATTTTCAATTGGATATTATTAAACAAAAGGTCATTTTCAATTCCAAACAGTTTCAATCAAATTTGTACGAGTTGTGATTATTTATGTTTTAATCACTTATTGAAGCCTATATCTAAAAAATTAATTTTGTGAATTTGAAAATTCCCATTCCTTGAGACCCGAGGTGAAGCTTTTAGCGTTTTCGAGCGTTTTGCGAGTTTGAATTCGACAGCTTAAGTGAAGAAATTGTTCATTCAAACACTTTACAAAAATTAAAATTGCGATTCTCACACAACATTCAAAAACATTAGAAGTACAACAATAACAAAATCTTATAATATTAAATAACGAACTAATAAACAAGAAACACATTTCTTCTCTTACTTCTCCAGTAAAATATGTTATACAATATACTTGAGGGTTTCAACTTTTAAAATTATTTGTATAATTTGGACGTATTTATACGACAAAATTGATATTTATTAACCTACACGTGGAAAGAAGAATATTCTACAACAGTGAGGGCTCTTGCAATTCTAACATTGTTAATGCAAGGGGAAAAATTAGACATATAATACCCCATTACGGGAATTTTCCGATTAATAATTATTGTGAAGTAATTAATTTCTTCACGTAATTCATACACGGCTCCTGAGTAGAAGAATAGATATTTTTACCAAAACAACAAAACATCATATTTCCTATACTTTTAACAATACGGTAACAAAAGTTTCAATTGTTATGTAAAAAATGGTTGCTTTGTCCAAATCTTTTATTTAAAAAAAGTTCAGAACTGAAAAAGGAGAGAATATTCTTATTTCTTAAGACTACAAGATATAACGATCTGCTTTATAAATATTTGATTGTTTCCATATAATTTACACGTGAAAAGTATTGAAAATAACGCACATTCCATTTTCATACCTGCAAAGTTCTGAAATTCTTACAGAGATCTATATGAAAGGAAATTTTATTAACAACCCTCCCGTTTATTTTGTAATCCAAAATTTACTATTGCAGAGTGGCAAGGAAGGTTTGAAGCACAATACATATAGAAAGGCCGATTGCAGTGTATAAACATCACCACTAAAAACAATGACTTTCCGTCTAAAAAACTCTCGTCATATTAGTCCAGGCAGAACAAAAAAAATCGAAAATACACATTGAGATTCGGACTTGCTTTTGTCTAAGCACTCCTAAAATTCATATGCTGTTAATTTATAAATAAACAAATGCCTTTTGCTACGTCCATGAAAGTATTATGCTGTTAGTGATATATTATCACGAAATGGTCAGAATAAATACTCATAGTCGTTATTATTGGAAAATGTTTAAAATATTATCAAATATTCTCTGTAAAAACCAGAGATCTTTTTTTTCTGTATTGTATTTTTCGAGTCCTTTTTTGAAATATGATAACTTCATGGTGTTATTATTTTCAATGTAGAAAAACGACTCTGGAATCCCACGAGTGGTTTCATTTTAGTATGACTGGAGACAGGTTTTTAAGTCGTATTTCAATGCCTGGAATTAGCACTGAAGTAATAGTATTTTTACAGTGTTAACAAGAATATTGATTTTCAGTGAATTACATACCTACTAAAAAATCTTGTGACTGACTAAATTTTCATGTGAAAATTTCAAAAACTTGGCAGAGTACAACTTAATTTGCATAATTAATTGAATTTGCGAAATCGAAGATGGTGAAGTAATTACAAACTAAAATTGGATTGAAAATAGCACTGTAAAAGTATAAGGAATTTATTTTTGTGAAAGTATATTTTAAAATTTTCAGTTTGAAACCTCCTAGTCACCAAGAAACTTTATCAACTCTTCTGTAGTGGAGAAAGACTTGCAATTCCGAAAATTTTTCAGAACCCAGAAGTTTCAATTTGCTTATTTTTAATTAATATATGTCCTCCTTACAAAATTGTATACCTCCATTTTTCAATACTGTATTTTTCCAATTGAAAAAATCAAATGATCTAGAAAAGAGGCGTTTACTGACTCAGAATTAAATAAGTATAAAATGCCACCATAGGAAAATTTTCAATGATTATTATTTGCATTCATTTCGTCTTCCTGATATAATTAATCCACCATGATATACATTTGAAAATTCATTTTTAATGAAATGCATATTTGGAAAATATTCAAAATCGACGAGATTATTAGCAGCAATTCTTGGTTACGGTGAAAAACTGGCAAGTAACAATTTCTTTCACTTGTCACGCTAAGCCCTCGCATCGCTGGTTCCCTAACTAAGCCTACCACCGACGCCTCATTCCCCGCGCGGATCTTCTAAGCTTGGTGGGCATTGTCGCCTCTATACCCATGATCCAATTCACACCAGGTCTAGTCACGCGCAAGTAAAAAAAATTGCAGCCAACCAGCAAGGCTACCAGCTACGCTGCCATATTGAATAAATGTACAGCTAGCGGCTGAGATGAATGGAAACAACATGGCCGCGGAGCTGGTATGCGCGATTTGGACGAAAATGGGTAGTTCTTTGGCTAGACCATGAGTGGGTTGGATCTAGAGATGGGGAGTGACCGTCAGATGACCGATTTCCGGTAATCTGACTGTCACCTGACCGGACAAGTGGAAAAAGTGGAAATCATGTTATTACGCGAAAAATTGAATAAATATCATAGATATAAACGACAAAAAACGTTTCTGTTAGTAAAACGAAATTTGGTTTCTAAAAAAAAGTGAAGAAAAAGGAATAAATACGTAAAAAGTGATCGTATCTTGTTGCTGTTAATGAACATAACCTATTAAACATGAACAGTTTTCAAATCTTGAAAACTAAAAAGTACACTTTTTTAAAAAAAGAAGCCAAAACGATGATTTTCTGTGAGTTTTATCATCCAATAAGTGGTATAAAATTTAGTTTGGAATAATCTTATCTTAACAAAATTCAAAACTATTTGGGGTTAATTTAAATCGTTCAAAATTGTACAACGTATGCTTTAAAATTAATAGTTCAACCTCTT
>CAKNXH010056532.1:2684-12691 GCA_932178445.1 Andricus quercusramuli
TTTTTGTTATTCATTCCAAAGACATTCTGACTCTTATGGCTTCATTCTAAACCTGAATTCGAGTTCGTCTGTATACCGGATAACTTTTGAAAGACTGATCGGATTGGATTGTGCTTTCACACACAGTTTCAGAGACCGAAAAGAAAGACCGAGTTCGTCAGTGAGCTAATTTCGTTGAAAATTCAAAAAGTTACAAAATTTTCAAAAATTTTTAGACCATTTTTTCCGAATTTAGAAATTCCATGGACTACTACTAATAGTACTTAGAAATTAAACAATTTACCCCTACGACTTTTTTCGATAAAATGAAAATTGTCAGAGTTACAGCATTTTCAAAATCCAAAACAAGAAAAGAAAATTAACATTTTCAGCCAAACAACACACGATACGAAAAAACGTCTGGACATGAAAAGTATTTCTTTTTGCACGCCCGACAAGATTATCATAACAACTTTTTGAATTTCCTTGAAAAATGGAACATTCACATTTTTATTGCACAAAAAATCACGAATTATTACATTGTCATCATAATCAGAAGTTATTGATTCTATGTGAAAAATGAATTTTGTGGATTCCATTAAATGTCGACGTTTTAAGGCCCCCTGAGTCAGAAAAGATAGTTTTTACGTCAGTGTCTGTCTGTCTGTCGTTGTCGTCGTTGTCGTCGTCTGTATACCGGATAACTTTTGAAAGACTGATCGGATTGGATTGGGCTTCCGCACACAGTTTCAGAGACCAAAAAGAAATGCCGAGTTCGTTAGTCAGCTAATTTCGTTGAAAATTCAAAAAGATACAAAAGTTTCAAAAATGTTTAGACCATTTTTCCCAAATTCAGAAATTCCATGGACGACTACTAATAGTACTTAGAAATTCAACAATTTAAATCTACGACTTTTTTCGATAAAAAGGAAATTGTCAGAGTTACAGCATTTTCAAAATCCAAAACAAGAAAAGAAAATTAACATATTCAGCCAAACAACACACGATACGAAAAAACGTCCAGGCATGAAAAGTGTTTCTTTTTGCACGCCCCACAAGATTATCATAACAAATTTTTGAATTCCCTCGAAAAATGGAAAATTCACATTTGTATTGCACAAAAAATAATGAGTTGTTACGTTCTCATCATAATGAGAAAGTATTGATTTTATGTGAAAAATGACTTTCATGGATTCCACTAAATGTCGACGTTTTAAGGTTCCCTGTGTCAGAAAAAATAGTTTTTACGTCGGTGTCTGTCTGTCTGTCGTTGTCGTCGTTGTCGTCGTCGTCTGTATACCGGATAACTTTTGAAAGACTGATCGGATTGGATTGTGCTGCTGCACACAGTTTCAGAGACTAAAAAGAAAGACCGAGTTCGTTAGTCAGCAAATTTCTTTAAAAATTCAAAAAGTTACAAAATTTAAAAAAATTTTTAGACCATTTTTTCCAAATTCAGAAATTCCATGGACGACTACTAATAGTACTTAGAAATTCAACAATTTACCCCTACGACTTTTTTCGATAAAATGAAAATTGTCCGAGTTACAGCATTTTCAAAATCCAAAACAAGAAAAGAAAATCAACATTTTCAGCCAAACAACACACGATACGAAAAAACATCCAGGCATGAAAAGTGTTTCTTTCTGCACGCCCCACAAGATTATCATAACAACTTTTTGAATTTCCTTGAGAAATGGAACATTCACATTTTTATTGCACAAAAAATCATGAATTATTATATTGTCATCATAATCAGAAGTTATTGATTCAATGTGAAAAATGACTTTTGTGGATTTCATCAAATTTCGACGTTTTAAGGCCCCCTGAGTCAGAAAAAATAGTTTTTACGTCGGTGTCTGTCTTTCTGTCTGTCGTTGTCGTCGTTGTCGTCGTCTGTATACCGGATAACTTTCGAAACACTAATCGGATGGGATTGTGATTCGACACACAGTTTGTGGGATTAAAAAGAGAAATCGAGTTTGTTAACCAGCTATTTTGGACAGGAATTAAAAAAGTTAGAGATTTTGCAAAAATTTTTAGAACATTTCTTTCGAAATTTGGAAATAATATGTGAGTCTGCTTATAGTGCTAGAAAATTCAAATAATTTATCACGAATGACATTTTCCGTTAAAATGAAAATTGTCAGAGTTATAGCATTTTCAAAATCCAAAGCAAGAAAAGAAAATTAACATTTTCAGCCAAACAAAGCACGATACGAAAAAAAGCCCAGGCATGAAAAGTTTTTCTTTTTGCACGCTTCATAAGATTATGATAACAACTTGTTGACTTTCTTTGAAAGGTAGGAGAGCAAGTGGGTGATGGTTTCTGGTTGGTGAGAGGGGTAAGGCAAGGATGTCCTCTGAGCCCACTTTTATTTAATATATTAATATCAGACTTAGAAGAAGAAATTAAGAGAAAAGGGTGGGAAGCAGTTAGGATAGGGGTACGAAAAGATATATACACTGGCGTACGCAGACGATATAGTGTTGATGGCAGAGGATGAAGAAGGGATAGCGGGCTTAATTACCGGATTAGAGAAATACTTGGATGGAAAAAAGTTGAATTTAAATGTAGAAAAGACAAAGATGTTGAAGTTTAGAAAAGGAGGGGGATGAAAGAAAGAATGGACGGGAAGATGTAAGGGGAAAAAATTAGAAGAAGTCAAAGAGTTTAAGTATTTGGGATACACCTTGCAAGCAAATGGAGATCATATAGCTCATATAAGAGAAAGGATAAAAAAAGCAGCAGGGGTAATGAAACAGATATGGGGAATAGGAAGAAGATTTTTAAAAAATTGGAGAAGGAGAATGTGGTTATTTGATATGCTGGTATGGCCGGTATTAGGTTATGGAGCAGAGATATGGGGATGGAAAGAAAGGGAAGAGATTGAAAGTTTACAAGAAAGGTATATAAGGTGGACGCTAGGGGCAGACTGGAGGACGCCGGGATATATGGTGAGAGAAGAGGCGCAAAGGGATAAATTAAGTACTAGAGCGGGAAAGAGGGCATGGAATGTTGAGACGAAGCTGAGAGAGGGAATGGGAGAGGAGTTGGCGAGAAAGCGTTTGATGAAGGTAGAAGAAAGGAAAGGGAGGGCGATTGAATTAACGAGATGGGAGGAAGAAAGGAGGGAGATCTTTAAGGCTACAGATATAGAAGACTGGACTGGAGTCAACTATGAAGAAGTGGAAAAAAGGGAGAGAGAAAGACAATTAATAGAAAGATGGGGGATGATTGAGGAATCAAAATATAATATATGGTATAAGATGATAAAAAAAGAAGGAGTACCAAAGAATTTAGAAAAGGGATGGGGAGAGAAAAGATGGACAAGAATAGCAAGATTTAGATTAAGAAACGAGGTGAGGGCAAGTATGTATTGGGAAAAGAAAGATAACAGGAAGTGCAGAATATGTGAATGGGAAGAGGAAACATGGGAGCATGTATGGGAAGGATGTAGGAGAGGAATGGAGGATAAAGGAAGCTGGCAAGATAATGTGGTAAGGATTCTAGGGGAGGATGGTTTGGGGGAAGAGTGGATGAAGGAGTTAGAGGATGCTAGGGGAGCAATTGAAAAAGAATGAAAGAATGGATGCAAAAAATGGCAAAATGGAGGTACAAGGGAAGTGAAAGAAAAAGGAAACGGAAGTTGCTTAAATTAGAAGCGTAAAGAATTGTAAGTAATGATTATGTAATAACATAAGTAAATTATGATGCGTTTGCGTTACCGCTCTCTCTCTCTCTCGCTTGCGATCAATCGCTCACTCGTTCGCTAACACGTCCCAAATTGCGCTATCGTCAAAAATAGATTTAAGGAGTTAGATATAAGATTTTATGTAAATAGGTGTAAATAATTGTAAATAGTAAGGATAAGTTTTTATAAAACATGTAGAAGGAAGTGTTGTAAGAAATGGAAGTCATGTAAACCCTTAGGGGACACATTATGAATAATGAAGAACTAAAATTATTTGACTTAGACAATTTGAAAATTTCAAGTCGGTTGTATTTAAAATTGCTCAATTTTAAATGTTTTGATTTTAAACTTCTTAAAGTTAGAAATATTATAATTAATCGTACTCTTTATTGTAAGAATATTTAATCAAGTATATCTAATTATCTCTCTAAAATCTAAAAATAACATGAAATATGTTTTTCTAAAGTTCGCCTGATAAAAAGAGTATTTTTCTCAAATTTAACAATCATTTTCAACAATGCTTATTTTTGAACTTGAAATAACTAGTGTATACCCTTATTTCAATTCTGGCCCTACTGGCTTTTGGCCCCAAACAATAAACTATGATAAAACTATGCCTTCAAAATTAAATTATTTGCAACCGTATGACAAACTTGTTTTGTATTTGTGAATTAAGACTAAAAATGTATGAATAAAAAAAATCCAGTTTCGAGAAACAGAATGAGGAATTTTACAATCTCAAAGTGACAGGAACCTAAAACTGGAACAGGTTCGTTTGCGAATAACGAAAAAAAGTGAAATTTTCAGTTCAAACAAAACATAAAAACTTTCTTCTGAGATGTTGAGTTGCTTAATTTAGAGAAGATGAGTTTGATTATAATAAGTTAACAAATGCAGAGTAAATCATTCGAGAATTTGTACGTTCAAAAATTTCATGGGGTTTGAAAATCGTTTTTGGATTGCAACTAAAAATCTATTTTTCAATCAAGAAAAAAAAACTTGCGTGATATGGGCAAGCTGAATAAGAATAAGAAAATTTCATGCAAAAAAATTATTCTGTTCCGGGAAAATAAAGATTTAGTGTGACGGTATAGCACTGTAACATACGAGTTTTCGCTAAAAAATATATATAAAGAAAAGAAACCCAGTAAAAAAAGTTGAATGGATATAACGTGAAAACGAATTCAGGTTAGGTTTTGTGTATTCGATTTGCTGCCATTATCGAATTGGACCTTTAAATTCAATTCTGCAATGCATTATTAGGCTCTATTCGGCCGAGTTTATTTTATGAAATGAAGGGAAATTATAAGTTTTTCAGGGCAGCAATGAGTATAATTATGAAAAATAAAGTTGCTCAAATACATTCGTGCGGTTTGGGCGAGCGATATTGATTATTTAACTAAACGGAGTGATATTAACCTCGATATTAACGAAACTTTGACACCAATTCGGAAATATACATGATTTGACAGACTCAATTCTGCAAGGTGCAGGGTGATGGACGCGGTGGGTAACTAACTTCATAGTCGACAGTTGGTGTTGAATTTTTTTTACTATTTAAAAATGTTTAAAAGTTTACAGAGTGAAGTTGAACAGTTTTTTTTTCTGTAATTGGCAACAATTAAACAGTTTTTACTAAAACTAGCCCTGGCGGACCGGCCGAACGCAAACATTACGCTACAGCGTAACGGTAAAGTAATGGTAAAGTAATGGTAAAGTAATATGGCATTATAATTGATAAAAGAAACAAAATTAATATTTAAACTGTTGCAATTATAATAAAACGTTGAAATTTACGTTAAATGGCCATGCCGTAATTGCAACAAGTTGCTTTTGCAGCGTTAAAAAATAGAAAAACATAGTGATTGTCATTGCAGTCGGGCCCCTGCATATTGGCAACCCGTTAACGGGGCTTCAAGTGGGTTGCCAGTCTGCAGGGGCCTGACTTGAATGACAGCCACTTTGTTTTTTTATTTTTTAACGATGAGAAAGCAAGTTGTTGCAATGACGGCATGACCATTTAACGTAAATTTTAACGCTTTATTATAATTGCAACAGTTTACATATTAATTTTGTTTCTTTTATCAATTATAATGCCATATTACTTTACCATTACTTTACCATTACTTTACCGTTACGCTGTAGCGTAATGTTTGCGTTCGGACGGTCCGCCAGGGAGAGCAATAAAGCGCGCGCTACATATCCTTCCCAAACTTTTCCAGTTCTCTTCTATATGTATGTTACTCTTAGATTAAAATAAAATAAGAACTGTATTATTCACAGAATAATTACTTTTGGAATAATGAAATTGCATTATGCTTGTTTTAATTATCTTTTTAATTATGTTAATCTTATTTTATGTGAAAGAAATGTATTAACCTGCCTACAATGATTCAGCTTTTTTTTCAACGCTTCAATTCGACTTTAATTATTAGAATTGTATAAAAAATTATATTTAGAATGAGGTCAACAGAAGATCGAAAAACGTTTATTATATCGGGAGTTACTAATATTTTCGAAAACTAATTATTAAAAAAAAAACATATTCGACTGGTAGTTGAAAAATATTTAAATAAGTTGAATCATTATAGGTACATACATTTTTTGCACATAAAATAAGATTAATATAATTGAAAAAGTATAATGCAATTTCATTATTCCAGAAGTAATTATTTTGTGGAAAATTCAGTTCTTATTTTATTTTAATCTAAAAGTAACATGCATATTGAAGATAACTGGAAAAGTTTGGGAAGGATATGTAGCGTAAATTTTTAAACATTTTTAAATAGTAAAAAAAAGTCAACACCAACTGTCGACAATGAAGTTACACTGCAGAAAGAGATTCATTTAAAATCGATTGACTGCAATTCAAAAATAAAATCTTCAATCGACAATTTTGGTGAAAAGCAATTCAAGTCAAATATGGTGAATTGCATCTAATATCCAATTGTTAAATTGAATTAAAAATTTTTAAGTGAATTGAATGTCTGCAACTGCAGTGAATTGTAGATATGCAATAGAACCAGTGTGCGGTCTATTGCACTGAATTGTTTCGCAATCCAATGAACCGTCTTTTGGATTTAATTGACGACTTTAAATTCTAAAAGAATTTTCTAAATGACCAGAATTGTTTTTAATTGGAGTTTCGCAATATAATTTTAATTAATCGAATAATAAAATAATACGTTAATAAATAGTATTATTGAAGAGATTGATATACATCTTCAATATATAAAAAGGGAGAGCTGAGAATTCCGAATCTTAAGAGCAATTACTTGTGATTGCTCTCAAATAATTTTTCTACCTATCTGAATTCCCAACTCTCACCTCGACGAGCCTTGCTTTTTCCTAGACATATTATTCTAAGGCCAGTATCTAGCTTTCCTGCTCCAGGCTTGCCCTTCAGTAGAATCGACTTCACTATTAAGGCTTTTCTCGTCAGATGCTGGTAAACTAATCACTTATCAGTATCTCGGAGAAAGGGTTTGATAATAACATTAAGTAAGGCAAGTTTTGGGTATGGCAAGTTAGATGGAAATTAGCGGTATTAGAGTTAATCAACAACCTCATGATTTTTATGTTTGGCTCGCGCGCCCCAAACCACAGGTGCCGCGCACCAATTCCAACCGAGCGATTTCTCTGATTGGTTCGCGCACCCCGCGCCACGGGTACTGCGCACCAATCACGAACCAGGAGTTCGCGCGCCAAATTTGAAATTCGAATTTTGAATAGTTATAATTAAATTAACATTAATAAATAACATTAATGTTAATAAAATTAATTGTATTATAATAATATTAACTTATATTATATACAGTATATAGATTATATGTATTAGTCTACATATAACCTATATATATATATATGTATATATATATATATATATATATAACAACCATATTATAATAAAATTAATCAATAATTATATCTATCAATGAGTGTGATATTTGGTATTTGGAATTAAAATTAACATTAATAAATAATATTAATGTTAATAATAATTATATTATAATATTATGACTGTGTACTATATATAGTATATAGATTATATGTATTAATCTACATATAAACTATATATACGATATATGTATACCTATGACATTATAATAAATTTAGTTTCAACATTAAATATTTATACTTATTAAATATCGAGTTTATATTCATTAGTATTAATAATACAATTTATCTTAGAACTATGTAACAGTAGTTTCCGTATTGGCACGCACGCCCCAAACCACGAGTGCCGCGCGCTAAATCTCAACCAAGCGATTTTTCTGATTGGTTCGCGCACCCCGCGCCACGGGTACTGCGCACCAATTTTTTGTTTAATTTATTGCATTTAATAGTATAATAAATAATAAAGGTGTGATTTCTACTAAATTCAAAATTAACAGATTTTTTTTATATGGGAAAATTTGGTCTGATTAAGAGAATGAAATGTAATAAATTTAAAATAAGTTTTTAACTTCTGAGAGCTACTAAAGTATATTACAAATAGTCAAATGAGTGAAGATGTTATTTTTTCCAGAATACGAAGTAATTATAACAATTTCTGTGGGATGATAACATAAGGAAAACTTTGAAGCAGGTATAAGTCATATAGACAACAATAATACTCTGTCAAATAAGCAAATTTTTGTTATTCAGGTTTATCTCAGAATATCAAATTGAAAATAAAAGTAGGGATAATACATTCGAACCCTGTACAATGAACACTCTCAAATTATGAACATTCACGCCTAGGCAATCTATGTATGTATTTTTTCATGTGTTTAATAATACTTTAAAAATTTGCATTGAATTGAGCATTCACAATTAAATTCTATATATTTTATTACATTCATTTGAAAACTGACAATGCAATTGAATTGACGTCATTCCGCAATTATAAAATGCCACCAATTGCATCTCTACGATGGAAATACCTTGCGTCAATTCAATTCCATTATGTCCGCTATTCAGCGCAAATGTCCGCTTTTTTGTCCCGTGTTCGCTTGTCCGCTTTTTATGTGAAATTTTCGCTTTTTTCTTGATCAGACCGATGAACTATAATGTTATACATTTTCATCTTTTCAGTATGGATTTAGCCTATACGAATGAAATGAAAATGTACGAATATATTTTTTATTTTGTTTTCAATTCCATCTAAACTCCAGGTCGAGTATGATATGATTCGATAATCACCAAATAAGTTACGCTCTTTCAAAATATATTTTTTTCATTCTTTTATTTTTTTATTATTTCAAATGTTAAAAAATTTGTTTCTTCTCTTCATTTTCATAGGGGGGGGGGACGGCGGGCCATTTCAGAGAGACCATTCTTCTCACTCGGACCATCTGGTAACCCTATCCATTAAGGTACATTAAATTATGGTTCCACCACTTGCATTTAGTTGCAAATGCTCATTTCAACATTTCCAATTAAATACGATTGGCCTTTCTTGTTTGGATGGTAGTTACCCACCACGTCCATCACCCTGCACCTTGCAGAATTGAGTCTGTCAAATCATGTATATTTCCGAATTGGTGTCAAAGTTTCGTTAATATCGAGGTTAATATCACTCCGTTTAGTAAAATAATTAATATCGCTCGCCCAAACCGCATGAATGTATTTTAGCAACTTTATTTTTCATGATTATACTCATTGCTACCCTGAAAAACTTATAATTTCCCTTCATTTCATAAAATAAACTCGGCCGAATAGAGCCTAATGCATTGCAGAATTGAATTTAAAGGTCCAATTCGATAATGGCAGCAAATCGAATACACCAAACCTAACCTGTATTCGTTTTTACGCTATATCTATTCAACTTTTTTTACTGGGAAGGTATGTGTTTATTTATAAATGAATACTAATTTTAATAAATATTGTTTTTGATTGCATGGAAAAAAGTTAAATGAAAAAAACTGATAAAAGTGGCTTTTTGTAGAGAATTAAGATTTAAGGTTGGAATTTGATTGATACTTTGGTGCTGAAAAAAGTGGAAAATAGTTTTATTTAATATAAATATCAATTTCTGTATTGAAACTCTTCAAATGTACATAAAGTTTAAATTTGGACCCCGCACAAAATGTATTGAAAAAAGGTCTCGGTGGATTTTGATAATTCTTTGATATTTTGTAGAACATGACCCCTCGAACAAAAAATCATAATGACAAAACCCCGAAAAATGGACAGATTTTCATCTGCACCGCGCCAAAAGTACCCTTTCAGACCAGCATTCACGCTACATAGAAGCTATTGGCGCGAAGCTCACTGAAAACACTTAGCACTTTGGACCTGTGCCATTTTGTAGGTCATGGCCCCGCGAACAAAAAATCCTCCTGACAAAAC
>CAKNXH010056532.1:12701-28130 GCA_932178445.1 Andricus quercusramuli
TAGAGGCTATTGGCCCTACGCTCACTGGCAACACTTAGCACTCTGCAGCTGTGACATTTTGTAGGTCATGGCCCCGCGAACAAAAAATCCTTCTGACAAAACCCCGAAAAAGGGACAGATTTTCGTCTACTCCGCGCCAAAGGGACCCTCTGGAGTAGCATGGACGCCACATAGAGGCTATTGGCCCTACGTTCACTGGCAACACTTAGCACTTTGTAACTTTGACATTGTGTGGACCATGACCCTGCAAACAAAATATCCCTCTGACTAAACCCCAAAAAATGGACAGTCTGCACCGCGCCAAAGGAACCCTTTGGAGTAGCATCCACCCCACATAGAGGCTATTGGCGCTACGCTCACTGGAAACACTAAGCACTTTGTAAATTTGACATTTTCTGGACCATGGCCCCGCGAACAAAAAATCCTTGTGACAAAATCCCGAAAAGTAGACAGATTCCCGTTTGCACTGCGCCAAAGGGAACCTTTTAGACCAACAATCACGGTACATAGAAGCTGTTGGCGCAACGCAAGAAATCATCGGTAAGTGCTTGTCGCAGCTTGCATGAGAACATTAGAAGGTCCTGTTTTTGTTACGAACCTACATATGACTACCTTGACAAGGTACTGGATCGCAAAACGTTAAAACCTCAAGAAACTGTTTCTTTGTGATAGAAGAAATAGAGTGTTCATCTGTAAAACTGTGTTCATCATCAAATCTCGTTGAATTCATTGCCACTCTGCGAAGTCTCTGCAAAAAAAGATGAAGTTGCTAAATGGGTATAATGTAGGGCCTGTTAACGAAGAGTAAGCCAGGCAATAACGGCGATAAAATGAAGCCTCGATCATCTAACAAGGGGACCTTTAGGTCTGCTTTTTTTGTTTGAATTGATACTTTCCTCAATGAAAGGTACGTGCCAGAGGTTTTCTCAGAAAAATCAAGAAGACGCAGTTTTGACCCATTTTCAAGAAAAATGCATTTCAAAAATTGCAAAATAAATAGTCATCGAGCCAGTATAGAAGTATATCGAAGAGTCGGTTGCTCCCTAGTAGAGCGCTCGGCTGATGGCCGCAAGGTTGCGCGTTCGATTCTCGCTGTCCATACTTTTTTTTTTATGCATTAAAATGCTTGTTTATTTGATTTTTGAATAAAATTTGATAAAATTATACCATCTAATGATTATTTACTCCTTATTTTCAATGAGAACTCTGTTAATCGTATTTTTATTACCACTCGTTTAGACAATTGTGGATTTTGTTAAAATTCTTTATAATTCAATAGTTTCTAATATCTATATTACCAAATTAAAGTTGGAACGAAGCATTTGAAATAAAAATTTAAATAATAAATACGAAATACCAGTGGATGTAGTGACTCATTTCATAGATATTTACTAACAAGAATCAGAAGTGTCTTGAAAGTGTATTTTTTCATTTTTTTCCTACTTTAATTCAATAATATAGATACTGGAAACTATTGAAGAATAAATAATTTTAATAAAATGCACAATTTTCCAAACGAGTTGTAATAAAAATACTATTAACAGAGTTTTTATTGAGAATAAGCAATAAATAATCATTGAATGGTACAATTCTATCAAATGTCATTCAAAAATAGAATAAACAAGCATTTTAATGAATAAAAACAAGTATGTATAGTGAGAATCGAACGCGCAACCTTCCGGCTATCAGCCGAGCACCCTACCAGGGAGCTACCGACGATTCAAAATACTTCTACACTGGCTCAATGACCATCCGTTCGAAATTTTCGAAATGCATTTTTCTCGAAAATGGTTCAAAATTGCGTCTTGTTGATTTTTTTTCAGAAAACCTCTGGTACGTACCTTTCATTCAGGAGAGTCCCTTGTAAGTAATGTTGGCAAGATCTCCCATCTTCTTGAATATAAATATTCAGTGATAAAAAAACGTTGTTTCTGAATTCAACTGAAAGCTTATGTATATCACGTATACCATTACAGGTCACGCAACTATGATTCGCAGTTTGTTTCAATATTTTTAATCTTAGGCAATTGGGATCACGCTCAATTAACAATATTTCATTAAGAATGGACTGATTGTAATTAACGCATAGTCTCGTTTGCACAGATACGATAAGCCCTGCTAAGTTAAATGCGTCACGTCGACGAATTGCAAGTTCGCGGACAGCAGCATGTTCATCCCTATCTATTCGCGCCATTTGCTGTGGAGCAAAACGCCTTTCGCAAACATAACAGAGCAAACGGTACCTAAACGCCATTGAGAAATGGTTCTACTGTACAAGAGCTTAATCATGTATCAAGGAAACTTGAAAAAAATAAGGAATTCTATTCCGAAATACTGGTAGAATTTCAGAATTACTTTGATGAAAGTGACAGAACTATTGGCAAAAAGTGTTGCGTGAATACTATAGCAAAAAAAAAAAAGAAAGATTATTTTATATGCACAGATATATTCAGAGCTTTCATTGGTTAATAAAAATAAGTTTAACAATAACGCGCCAATGCTAGGAATACATCTTTGGATATAAAAAAATTCAGAGCATTGACACAAAAAACTATTGAACCGTCACAATTATTATTCAAAATAAATGTTTATAACAATAATAATAATAAACAACGTAAACGAGTGTTGAAAAAAGCAAGATTACTTTCATCGCAGTGAGAACTGTTTACAAAAAGTTGTGCCTGAATGCTCTGAATACATCTTTGGATATAAAATAATCTTTTTTTTTTTGTTTTTTGCCATAGCAACCAATAGTCAACTTGATTAATCACTGCTACTAAGAATTCCAAAAAGGCTTCGAATACGTTTTCGCTTCAGAAAAATTGTATTTTCACCTCGTTTGCAATCGTTTTCAGTTTCTTTTTGTTTACTCGCGTTTCCTCAGTTGTGTGTACAACTTTTTACCAATGAATTCTGTATTCTTCTCGCTTTTTTTTAAACATTCGCGTTGTTTATTATTATTATTGTCATTAACCAATGAATGCTCTGAATATATCTGTGCATATAAAATAATCTTTCTTTTGTTTTTTGCTATGGTATTCACGCACGACTTTTTGCGAACAGTTCTGTCATTTTCATCAAAGCGATTCAGTACCAGCATTGCGGAATAGAATTCCTTATGTTTTTCAAGTTTTCTTAATACAGGATTAAGCTTTTGTACGGTACAATCATTTCGCTTTGAATACGTTTTCGCTTCAGAAAAATTGTATTTTCACCTCGTTTGCAATCGTTTTCAGTTTCTTTTTCTTTACTCGCGTTTCCTCAGTTGTGTGTGTAACTTTCCACCAACGAATTCTGTATTCTTCTCGCTTTTTTTGAACATTCGCGTTATTATTATTATTGTCATTAACCAATGAATGCTCTGCATATAAAATAATCTTTCTTTTGTTTTTTGCTATAGTATTCACGCACCACTTTTTGCCAATAGTTCTGTCATTTTCATCAAAGCGATTCAGTACCAGTATTGCGGAATAGAATTCCTTATTTTTTCCAAGTTTACTGAATACAGGGTTAAGCTTTTGTACAGTACAATCATTTCGCAATAGCGTTTAGGAACCGTTTGTCCTGTTATGTTTGCGAAAGGCTTTTTTCTCCACAATAAATGGCGCGAATAGATAGGGATGAACATGCTGCTGTCCGCGAACTTGCAATTCGTCGACGTGACGCATTTAACTTAGCAGGGCTTATCGTAACTGTGCAAACGAGACTATGCGTTAATTGCAATCCGTCCATTCTTAATGAAATATTGTTAATGGAACGTGATCCCGCTTGCCTAAGATTAAACGTATTGACACAAACTGCGAATCATAGTTGCGTGATCTGTAATGGTATACGTAATATACATAGGCTTTCAGTTGAATGCAGAATCAATGTTTTTGTATCACTGAATATTTATATTCCAGAAGATGTGAGATCTTGCCAACATCACTTAGATGATCGAGGCTTCATTTTATCGCCATTATTGCCTGGCTTACTCTTCGTTAACAGACCCTACATTATACCCAGTCAGCAACTTCATCTTTTTTTGCAGGGACTTCGCAGAGTGGCAATGAATTCAACGAGATTTGATCAAGAACACAGTTTTACAGATGAAGAATTTCACTCTATTTCTCCTATCACAAAGGAACAGTTTCTTGAACTTTTAACGTTTTGCGATCCAGTACCCTGTCAAGGTGGTCATAGGTACGTAACAAAAAAGGACCTTCTAATGTTCTCGTGCAAGTTGTGACAAGGTCTTACCGATGACTTCTTGAAGTTGATGTTCCAGTATTCAAGCCGACAAGCTGTAAGTCTCGCTGTCGCCACTGTTAGACAGTCCTTGATGCTACGATTCGTACCCGGCAATATTGGCTTTGATTCGATTACGCCAGAGAAATATATCGAACGACATGTGACCGACTTTGCAAATGAGCTGTACAATCCGAATCCAAATATTCCAAGAGTGATCGCGTACATTGACGGCACCTACAGTTACATCGAAAAGAGCACTTTGCGACCGCACTTTGCGACAGTCATATTGTCTGCATAAAGGACACCACTTAGTGAAACCTGCCTTGATAGTGTCACCAAATGGATACATACTCGACATTCATGGACCATATTTCTCGGACAGCAGGAACAATGATGCTGCTATGCTTCAAAATGAGTTTGAAAGAAACGAAGATAGGATGAGAGAATGGTTTCCTGAAGGATCGATTATTGTGGTTGACAGAGGTTATCGAGATGCTACAGAGCTATTTCGAAACCTTGGTATTGACTGGAAAATGCCCACGCTACTTCAACGAGGGCAACGTCAACTATTGACTGAAGAAGCAAATGAATTGAGATTGGTGACAAAAACAAGATGGATTGTTGAGGCTAGGAATGGTCACATTAAATCCATTTTCAAGTTCTTCCCTCAAGTCATACGCGTTCCGCATCTTCACAATCTCGGCGATTTTTATCGAATTGCTGGTGCTATAATAAACACGTACCATGCACCAATTTAGATGCAAGGTGCGAATGCAGAACTGGCCAGAGAATTGCTACAGAGAGCTCGGGAGGTAAACGCTGTTCTAGCGCTCGTGGAAGAGGAAAACCTGCAAGCCAGAAGTGCTCAGAGATGGATACGCTTGAGCTCTCAGCATGTGCAAGACTTTCCACGTTTAACGTTGCAATTTTCGAGAGATTTGACTGTTGGAGTTTATCAGATCAACTTAGCTCCGGGATACATCCAAGATAAGCTGCAAAGAGAGGAGCAGGAGGAGCTTCAATTGGAAGTCTTGCGTCATGCGCAGATAATCCCAGAGCCAGGACTGATAAGAGTGAGAGTTTTCTCACGATTTCGTAATGCGACGAAACATCAACTTTGGATTGCGTATGTGCCCATTGAAGACATGGAACATGACGATCAAGATTACAATGACCCTGATCCTATCCAAGGCTACTATTGTACGTGCCAATCTGGCGCACGAACCCTTGGCTCATGTGCACATGTTTCTGCCGTATTATGGTACATTGGCTATGCTCGATTCGAAAATAATGTTCGTTATCCCTCGACATCGCTTCACAATGTGATCATTGACGCTGCTCACAGACCAGAACAACAAAACCCAAACTAAACTGACCTTCTTGAGCTTCACTATTTTGAATTAGATTTTCCTAAAAACTATTTGAATATGCAAAAGGAACAATTCAGTCAAAGCTCACTATACCGTTTGTTCAACAAGAAACGTTCCTCGTTTTTTTAAAAACTATTTCAGATTTTTGAAAGTTTTTTTTTCGAATAAAAGTACATCCGAAGAACTACGGCGCACTAACCTAGTACATTGTCCAGTCTCCATCATTACCCAGAATGGCCTGGCACTTTTTCGGCATGCTTTCTAGCAATTTTTCAGCATATTCCGTGGGTAATGAATGTCATACCTCCTTGATTTTTCACGAGAGCTGTTTCAGGGTGACAGCACGTTTTCCCGCAAGCTTTCTCTTCACCATACTCCAGACATTTTCGATGGGATTCGCATCGGGGGATTGTGGTGGCCAGTTCAAAGTTGTGATGCCATGTTCTGCTTTCCAGGCGGTGCAGAGACGGTTTCGTTGTTTGGGGTTGTTATCTTCTTGCAAGATCCAATCTCCAGTATCAACTCCAAACATCTTCTTAGCAGCCTACAGAAGACCACATTTATATATTTTGAGCATTTTCTGAGCATTCAGATTCTCGGTAAAGAGCTCTAAACACCCAAAACCGCGCTCAGAGAAGCATCCTCAAACATGGACCTTCACTGGGTGTTCAACGGTTCGCTGAAAAAATCGAGTACCGGCGGTAGACCAAGCATACTTTATGGGAACCCATGCAAAAGGAGCAATACAGTTAAAGCTCGCTATATGTCGGACTCGCTACATGTTGCCCCCTTCCACGATACCACTTTTCGCTATATCACATCCGTAATCAGTACTGTTGCCTGCTGCACGTAATTCTGTATTCTGTATCTATGTCCCCCTTTTATGCTCATATTGGGTATACGTCTCTGAGAGAGATGTATCTTCGAATCCGACGAACAGCAGATTCACTGACGTCCTAAAAAAACGGCTAACCGACATATAGCGAGCGTTCACTGTATTTGGTGCTTCCCCACAAGTTATCTAGCCATTTCTAGAGGTTCTGAAATAATATAATTGACCAGCAGTTTCCACTCAGTTGATCATAACCTGGGGTAACTTATACGTGTCAGATTCACGCTCATACAAAGTTGCTATTTGTGTATCGTATTTTTACCATTGAGTGTGATCTTTTGAGATCTTCATTTCATACTGAATTTCAACCCATTCATGCGCACATTAATAAATCGTAGAATGCCCATAGAACACATTTCAGGTTATTCAGTCTCATTCAAGTCTATTCACTCAACATTTTAACGAATGTGCAATGGCAGATTGAATCATCGCGCACAGGCGACAGATTAAAAATGTGGCCAACCGATTGCATTTTTATTTTTTTAATCTGCAAATGACAGATACGCAATTCAAACCGACTCGCTTGCTATCGGTTTTCTTTCCTGGGATGCGTATTTTTTGAGATATTTCGTTCTCTCAAGTTAAAAAAAACACCCTGTATATACATACATACACATATATATATATATATATATATATATATATATATATATATATTGAACGTATGACCAAAATAAGTTCTCAATCTCGATAAAGGAGATATATCCATATCAATAAGACGTCCAAGGAAAGGTTAAAATTTAAGACTTCTGTCTGGAATTTTGGAATTATAAGATCTTGATACCTCTCTTTCTTTTCTTTCTCCTTGACTGTGACGTTTTTCTCAGCTGGTGCCGGAAATTCGATAACGAACATGGTTCGTTTCCCGAAGTCAAGGAGAACTATGTCAGGCCTCGAGTGCGCAAAAGAAACAATTGTCGAGAATATGAAATTCCAATATATGCGGCACTTCTCATTTTCGACAATTGACGTAAGAGTGACAGAGATGGTAATAAAGCACTCTCAGTGCCGCATTGTGTCTTTGGATGTAGGTTGTTCCCGCATGAGTTGGACAACTAGATAGCATGTGTCCTAGATGCTCGGGGTGTGCATGCCACGCTCTGCAGCTATCATCGGGAATATCTTGGCTCAAAATATGGCGACGGTATGCTAGAGTGGAAATGACACCGTCTTGACATGCCAAAATGAAACCCTCCGTGCCCGACTTCAATCCGGATGATTTAAGGAAAGCATACGTTAGCTCATACGACATCGACTGATCCTCCACATTTCTGTGGAAGATGCCGTGCATCCTTTTGTCGAGGAGCTTTTCGCGGAAGTTTTTCTCCTGTGCTTTCTTGATCCGGGCCTTCAGGAGTGAGTATTCAAGATGGATAAGATTTGATGCATTTTGCTCACCCCCGGTATTTAAGTCAAGGCCAAGTGTCTCAGCAGCCTCCTCCGTTGCTTTGTACAAAAACGCCCCTTTGCCCACTTCTTCATGTTTCCTGACCAATTTAAGAAGAGAGTCTTGTCCATTTGCAACTATATGTGCTGTACCCAGAATAATCCTGTTGTGAAGACGTTCACGATTCAATATTCCGCGACCACTCAGGCGGCGTGAGATGTAAAGTCGCGGAACAGAAGACTTAAGGTGCATACTTTTGTTCACGTGAAAAACCTTACGCGTCCCGATATCAAGTGATCTGAGCTCGTCCTTCGTCCGTGGAACCACTCCAAATGAATAGAGTACTACCTGGACGGCAAGCATGTTCGTTGAAGATACTTTGTTTTTAGCCAACAGTTCGGAAGACCAAATCTGTCTCCAGTGCTAAGGTGTCGTATAGCGCTTCTGTCGACGAGCTCAGGGTCTTCGGGGATGCCATTAAGTTTTCCTTTCTTCAAATTAACCGTGGTGCATTTTTCTAACCCGAACTCCATTCCAATCTCTTGAGTGTACCCTTAGACAATTTTTAGAGCTTGATGTAGCTTCTCTTTATTTCTAGCATAGATCTTGAGATCGTCCATGTAAAGTACATGAGTGAACTTATGCTTTCGATCTCCAGATGTGCCACAGAGGTACCCTTCCGAATGACGAAGTGCGAGAGATAGTGGCGATAATGTGAGGCAAAAGAGAAGAGGGCTTATGGTGTCGCCCTGAAACTCACCTCTCTGAAAGGTGACACTGTTAGTGATCGAACGATGTTTTCCAGATGAGATAGTAAATCTGGTTTTCCAAAGCAGCATTAATCTCTCTATGCACCTCACGATGTTTGAATGAACCTTCAAGCTTTCCAACAGACAGATGATAAGTCTATGGGAGATTGAATCGAAAGCTTTCCGGTAATCAAGCCAGGCCATGGATAGGGATCGCTGATAGGATGCTGCGTCTTTACAAACACATCTATCGATGAGCAGGTTCTCCCGACATCCTCTTACGCCTTTCTTTGAGCCGCGTTGTTCATACGTCTCTCGCCACACAGGTTCAAATGTCTGAACAATCCTATCATTTAGGATAGCTGTAAAGATCTAATACAGTGTGTTCAGACAAGTTATTGGCCTGTAATTCTTAGCGTCAGCTAAGTTGCCCGTCTTCGGCAGGAGTACTGTGCGCCCTTCCACCAACCACTGCGGGATAGGCTCTTCCGACTTTAGATACAAGGTGAAAATTCTCGCCAGATGCTGGTGGGTTGAATGAAACTTCTTGCACCAGAAGGTCTTGATACCATCTGGACCGGGAGCGGAATTTTGGACCTCGTAGACTTCTCTTCAAAATGCTTCGACCTCCTCTTCTCTTAACGTTAGATAGTACTCGTATTCTGTCAACAATATGCTGCCTGATGTTCAGTAGCTTTGACTTGTTGATTGTGTGATGACGGATCCGCAGTTCGCACGCGAACTTTCAAACCTTGGCAGTGAAAGTCCTGCCAGATGTTATGTAGTCAATCACACACTGAATGCGGGACGCATACTGTCTTGCCCAGCCCACCTTTGTGCTGAGTTGATGCTTTCGTCTTTTGGTCTTATGATCAACCGTTGATTTTGTTTTACGGTTTGCATCTGCCAAAGTTCTCGCTGCATTGTACACACCACAATTGATAGTCCAGAGGTCGGATTCTTCGGAAAAATCTCCACGAAGCTCATCATCCAGTTCAGTCAGATCTTTGGGCTTGGGAGAAACCTTAATGTTGATGTTTCTCCGAGTCCTGAAACATCGTTCTTCCTCTATTAGATGCCTGTTCGCCGTTGGTCTCAGTGTCGCCACTCTTTCTCTGTTGTCGGCTTGTTCTGGCTGCGGCAAAATAGGCGCTCCGCTTACATAGCCCCTTTTTTGGAGTTGTTCAGCATGGTTCCGCAGACTTTGACGCGAAAAGTGCGAGAGCTCTGGGTGTTTCTCGCACCACAGAACTTGCAGTCGTGCCATGTAACCTTCTCGCTCGGGGGTCATACTGCTATCGTAGCACTCTAATAGGTCGTGATTGAGTCGATCCGTCCACCCCAAAGTATTGAGATTCCGCCGGTCCATCGCACTGACTCCGTCTTGATTGGCTCCCCCAACTCTAGGGTATTCGGCATTGTTGTCCGACCCATTGTCGGGAGCCCTGCGCGTTCAATTGTTTTGAACCGCACTTACTACAACTATGTATGGTGTTGTCATTGTTGTTCCCACGAGCAGCTAGGGAAAGGGTTCGTCCATCCTTGTAGAGCCCCGCGTGCAAAGATAAGGCTGATACTCTGAGAGGTCGCCCGGTATCTCAGGTCACCGTTTGAGACACCGCACCCAGGTGTCATTCAGCTTTCGACACGGTGGTGACGCCTTCGCTTAGGGGTTATTCCATCGGGACCGTCCCTGGACAATTGTCCGCGACTGCTTATTCATTATTGTAACCATATTCAGGAGAAACCCTTCGTACAGGGACCCTCTATCCGCAACCCGAGGACGCGTTCGGTAGCTTTGTCATAGGCCCTTCGGTTTGATTCCCAAGGAACCAAAACCGAATATATATATATATATATATATATATATTAATAATATAATATAAATATAAACATATAAAAAATATAAAAAAATATATAAAATATAATATAAAAATAACATAAGCAGTTGCTCTTAGTAGGACCCTGCGTAGGACTTCTGCCTTTATCTCTCGTACTACGAAATTCTTCTGGATACGTCTGTGGCGACACTAATCAGCGCGAGCATACGACCACTCATGTATTTTATATGGATGATCTGAAGATCTATGCCTCTGGTAAAAGCAAACTGCAAACTGCTATAAATATCGTCAAGAACTACACAGCAGATTCAAGCATCTTCTTCGACAGATTTGGTCTTCCAATCTGTCGGCGTTGAATAAGGTATCTGCGACTAACATGCTTGCCGTCCCGGTTCTACTCTACTCGTTTGGGGTGGTTCAATGGACGAAGAACGAGCTTAAGGCCCTTGATGTCACCACACGCAAGATCATGCATATTCATAAAAGCTTGCATATCAATTCGTCAGTTCCGCGATTATACATTTCACGCCGTCAAGGCAGACGCGGAATTTTGAATCTCCAGTGTCTTCATAACTGAACTGTTCTAAGTCCAGCTTACGTCGTTGCGAATGGCAGAGATCCTCTCCTGAAGATGGTCAGGAACCACGAGATGATTGGCGAAGGAGCGTTCCTTTACAGAGCCGCGGAGCAAGCGGCCGAGACCCTTGGCCTGAATTTTAACATCAGAAGTGAGGAAGATTGCATTACTCCATTTAGAGGCTTCACTTCTAAAAGCCGAAGTGAAGAAAGTAGAGTTTGAAAAAATTCACCAAGAGGTATTCGGCAAGTAAATGCACGGAAACTTTCACAGAAATGTAGAAAAACAGTCCTTGTCAAAGGAGCAAACTTTTGCTCTCCTCAAATCATCAGGGCTCAATTCAGGTACAGAGGGCTTTATTTTCGCATGCCAGGACGGTGTAATCTCCACCTTAGCATACCGCGCCCGCATTTTATGTCAAGAAGTTCCGAGTGATAGGTGCAGAGCGTGTCATGCACACGCTGAGTACCTAGAACACATACTATCGGGGTGTCCCACCCACGCAGGAACAACGTATATCTACAGACATAATGCGGCCCTAAGAGTGCTTTATTACCACCTTTGTCGCTATTACGGCGTTGGCTGCGACCCTGCCCTGCCGAACGCTCCAAGGGAGATAGAGTCAATTGTCCAAAACGAGAAGTGCCAAATTTTCTGGAACTGCGATTTTCGGACAGCATTCTCCGTTGCAGGAGAATCGGCTCCGTCCGAATACAAAATCACTGCCAAGGAGAAAGAAAAGGAGGAGAGGTATCAAGACCTTAAAAGAGAGCTGCAACGACTGTACCCAACATATTTGGTACAATTAATTTCCTTGTGATAGGTGCTCTCGGAGGTGTGAAACTATCACTGGTACGTAACCTTAAAGTGATACCAGCGTGCGAGAAATATGCCAAGGCACCTGCGAGATGGATGCAAGCCCAACAAAAAAAAAGAATTGATACGTATTGGGGCGAATTAACATTTTTTTAATGGGCGTAAATCCCGTTTTCTGATTCGTTTAAACGCATTGAAACGCATTCAGATGAATTAAGACAGCGCGAGTTGAATGCGTGTGAATTCATGTGAATGCGTGGTCAAGGTCAATTAGAAAAAAATATAATAAAAAGTGCATGCGTCTAGACTTGAAACAGCGATCCCTTGTGTATCAGTCTAGAGTACCCAAGAGTACCCGCCACTGAGCCAAGAGACAATTTACTAAACATTTACAAGAAATTCTATATGCCCCGCACATTGGTTTTCCTGTTACGGATTAAATTGTATGAATCAATACTTGCTAAAACTCGCCGTGACGCATTGGGGGAATTCAAGTGTGTATTTTACTCTCGCGAATTCAGACGCATTGACCGCAGTTAAGGCGTTTGCGTTCTGACGCATTGAAGTGTATACGCGGACTTTCGAGTTTTGCATCGTATTTGTAAGTATAGAAGGATTCAACATTGAAATACCGTCTTCATGAATTTACACGCATTGACAAATAGATCTAATGCGTCATTGTCACAAAGCGGGATTTGCAGGGTGTCTTAGTCTTTTCAATTCAATTCGTATCAATGCTTTCTCTTTTGCTGGGGGGGCCGTTATCCTTGGGTCGCTTCGTGTCCTCAAGACAAGCGAGGGTTTCGCCAGCCTGTCGTTGTGATTTCAATGTGCCCTGTGACCACCCATCTCACGGTTGTGAGACGTGGCCATGAGTGTGATTCACCGCGGTTCTATTGGGAGCCAGTGTCATTTTTTAGATGGCAGTTGTTCTCAGTGGGACCCTGCGGTGGTTGTTTAACCCTTTTTTAAATTATTCAAATTCAATTTAATTAAAAATGATAAATATTTATCTATTCATTGATTGTTATTGATTTCGACCGCCGGGTAAGACAGAGTTCTACTTGCTTTAGTGATCATAAATTTTACCAGAAAACTATATTATCTACTGAAAATCATTTCGGCGACAGCGCCTCTTTTGCCCATGTTACTCACGACGACTGTGAAGAGCGGATGGATGCTTTAGCGGGTTGGGAAGCACAGCGAGGTGTTTTAGGATTTTAGCCGACAGCGCCGTCTACGTTTATCCTACTCTACTAATAACCCTATCCCCACTTCGCCGCCACTTGCCGCATCTAGGTGTATAATATTCTGATAATATCTTTGCCAGCAGTGAGGTCCGCTATGACACACTGCGACACACTGCCAGCCCTCGTCGCGCCAACTCCACCAATCGGCTTCCAAGCTATGTTGCTCATTTAACATTTCAAAATAGTTTTACAATTATTTTCTGTTAATACGGAAGAGAAAATATTAATGTACAATAATCCTGGCAAAGTGAAATATATGTTAGATTTGAATTTGAATAAAAAGTAAAGTATGATTCTTAAAATTTATTCCTGAAATCGTAATAAATAATATTAATAATAAAATATATAAAGAATTTTCTGAAGAAAATTTTGAATAGTACAAAGCTTAAACTTACCAAGTGAGTACTCTCGCTTTTGAATGTATAATGTATTTGAAATTGAATTGAACTAAATTTATATTTGGAAAAATGTTATTTAACAATCAGTGAAGAATATAAAAAACAATCTTTCTAACTGCTGTCTCTTATTATTATATCCATGCAAGATTCTTTAAAACAAATATGTTAAAATATTGATTTCATTTACACCTTGAACGTTTTATAAAATTATAACTTATATTTGTTCCACTGGAAAATATATTTTTCCAAAAATTTTACTTATTGAATAAATTATTTTTAATGTTTACTTATTTTTATATTACATATTCATATATAAAAATTTAACTCAATTCCAATTATATTATATTTAATACATTCAAAATTGTAAGTATTCATTGAATCCTCAAATGGTGTATTTAAACTTGTATACTATTAATTTTTTTCACGGAATTATTTTTATATTGAATTGATATAAATATTATTTATTGTGTTTTCAAACATGAAAAGGATTATATATTTAACTTTTTATTCAAATTTAGATTTTATGTTCCACTTTACCAAGATTATTGGATGGCGTTTTCATTCAAGTTTTCCCTTAAGCATTCATATAAATAGCTTGGAAAACTGTTTTGAAATATAAAATGAGTAATATTGTCTTAATTTCAATACTTTTTTCACGAAAATGACATTGTGCTTACTAAAAATTTTCAAAAAAGTAGTCTAGTCTCATTGCATACAATGCAAAAACAGAGAGCGATGGGTCAACTAGCGATTTTATTCTTTCACACGAATTTATTACTACTTTAGTGCTAATTTAATGTCCCAAATAACAAATTTATTTCTTTTAATTTTTTATTTAAAGAAAAACCTCCCAGATAGCACAACAGTTTGCGACAAACTTGCCTCAACCTTGCGATGCAAGGTTCGGAAGCTTGCATCGCAAGGTTCAGGCAATCTTCCAGCAAATAAGAAAATGTCCGCCATGCGGCAATATTGCGAAGCAAGATTGAGGGAATATTGCCTGGGAAAGTTGCTGAAAGCTTGATAAACAATATTGAGGGAATATTTTGTGGCAATGTGCTTCGAATATTGCCTGGGAAAGTTGCTGAAAGCTTGATGAACAATATTGAGGGAACATTTTCTGGGAATGTGCCTCGAAGATTGTGCATCATTATTCAGGGAATATTTCCTAAAAATGTTCTTGGAAGGTTTTGCAAAATTTTTTCTGATCTCTATGTAGTAAATTAAAAGGTCAGTGAGAACAAATTAATTAAATTTCGATACAATATTTATTGTTATTGAGCAATCAACAGGATTATGTGTTTACCTATATTTTTTATACAAGTGTAACATATATTGTGCCCGTTCTTACGAAAGTTATATAAAAACACTTAATAATTATAAGTAATAATAGCAGTGTGGTTATTATAATGTCGAAAAAATCCTTCACCTTTGAAGCATTCAGTAAGAGCGGAAAATTGAATGTTTGAAATATCAAAAGGTATAAACTGAAAATGGTGCTCTGTTCTAACTTGAATTTCAAACAATATAATTGAGATTCTGATTAATTGAGACGAATTTTTTAAAAGGGCGAGATGGCATTGCGCTCGAGCCAAAAGAATCTATGTCCACTTATTTGATCCATAGCCTCAATTGTGATGAGCTTCATGTATTAAATATTTTGGGCACAATATTGCATGAAAGTTGTCAATTTAAAATTGTTCATTCTTAAAGGCATTAAAATACAAATATTAGTTATAACCGTTATTTTGTAAACCTTGAGATACTAAATTATTTGCATCGACAGGAAATGGAATAAATTGTTTTCTTGAAAGTGAGTAAAGTTATTTAAGAAAAAGTTGATCGGAGTAAAAAAATTGACTTGCTGGCGAACTTCAAATAAGAGATATAAAAGTAAATTTATAAAATTCCTAACGTTT
>CAKNXH010056532.1:33130-55702 GCA_932178445.1 Andricus quercusramuli
AAACGTTAGGAATTTTATAAATTTACTTTTATATCTCTTATTTGAAGCTCGCCAGCAAGTCAATTATTTTACTCCGATCAACTTTTTCTTAAATAACTTTACTCACTTTCAAGAAAACAATTTATTCCATTTCCTGTCGATGCAAATAATTTAGTATCTTAAGGTTTACAAAATAACGGTTATAACTAATATTTGTATTTTACTGCCTTTAAGAATGAACAATTTTAAATTGACAACTTTCATGCAATATTGTGCCTAAAATATTTTATACATGAAGCTCATCACAATTGAGGCTATGGATCAAATGAGTGGACATAGATTCTTTTGGCTCGAGCGCAATGCCATCTCGCCCTTTTAAAAAATTCGTCTCAATTAATCAGAATCTCAATTATATTGTTTAAAATTCAAGTTAGAACAGAGCACCATTTTCAGTTTATACCTTTTGATATTTCAAACATTCAATTTTCCGCTCTTACTGAATGCTTCAAATGTGAAGGATTTTTTCGACATATTAATAACCACACTGCTATTATTACTTATAATTATTAAGTGTTTTTATATAACTTCCATAAGAACGGGTACAATATATGTGACACTTGTATAAAAAAAATAGGTAAACACATAATCCTGTTGATTGCCCAATAACAATAAATATTATATCGAAATTTAATTAATTTGTTCTCACTGACCTTTCAATTTACTACATAGAGATAAGAAAAAATTTTGCAAAACCTTCCAGGAACATTTTTAGGAAATATTCCCTGAATAATGATGCACAATCTTCGAGGCACATTCCCAGAAAATGTTCCCTCAATATTGTTCATCAAGCTTTCAGCAACTTTCCCAGGCAATATTCGAAGCACATTGCCACAAAATATTCCCTCAATATTGTTTATCAAGCTTTCAGCAACTTTCCCAGGCAATATTCCCTCAATCTTGCTTCGCAATATTGCCGCATGGCGGACATTTTCTTATTTGCTGGAAGATTGCCTGAACCTTGCGATGCAAGCTTCCGAACCTTGCATCGCAAGGTTGAGGCAAGTTTGTCGCAAACTGTTGTGCTATCTGGGCTGTCGTGCCGCTAGCTGGAAGTGAAGATGCCAGCACGACACGTATGTCACAAGAACGAGAACGTAGATTGACTTTCTTCTTTACATGAATTTAGTGCTAATTTGGTGATGAGTATGGCTCAAATAAAAAATTTAATGCTATGCAATTTTTAATACAAAAACTGTTGAGCTGCTAGCTTGAAGTCAAGCTGCCAGAACCACACGCATATTAGAAGAACGATAACATAAATCGTATTTATTCTTTCACACGATTTTAGTGCTAATTAATGCTCAAATAACAAATTTATTACTTGTCATTTTCTATTTTTAAAAAACCTGTCATCTTGCTAGCTGGCGGTCAAGGTACCAGTACCGCGCGTATATCAAAAGAACGACGACGTAAATCTATTTTCTTCTTGCACAGGAATTTAGTGCTAATTTAGTGCTCATTAATGCCCTTATTCAGTATTCTATACATTTATTTGTTTTAAATCCCCATAGTGTTAAGAATGGTTAAGAAAAAGTGAATGTTCGTGGTTTTACCAGCGCCAGAAAATATGTATACAACTGTATAGCCTAACCGAAAAAAATATGTATGCGTCTATTTTGTTGTTCATCTAAAATCATTTTTTCAACCGCTTAGAACTTTATGATTAGTTCAACACTAATATATTGCATTTACCATAAATTGTTCACTTATCAACTGAGGGGCTATCTTAAAGTAAAACTATAACATATTATGGGAAATAATGATAGACTTGACCAAATGTTATGAACTTACTTAACAAGGAATTTTTTCACTCAAGGGCATTAGTGACAATTGTTATTGTACTGTGAATAGTTTTCTGAAAAAAATGAGAATGGGCCCTTCATGATAATAATTCTTCAAAAAAAGTAATTCAAAACTATTGGCAATATTATTACATTAAAAATTGTGTTGAGATATCATTGAAAAACTATCTAATACCTTTTTTAAAAGGAATTTAAGAGAGTACATAAATGAGATGCATAAAAATTACCAGATTGGAACATATTAATGACAAATAAAAATTTCCGCTAGGCTTTTCACTATCTTCATTTTTATGATCAAATTGTTAAACTTAGTTCAAATATAATAGAAAACAAATTTAAAATGATTTTAAAATGAGTTATTAAATCTTTATACATAGTTTGTAAGTATATACGTAATCAAAATGTAGTCTAAATTTGTATTGAACTTAAGAAATTTATTTATAATAAAGCGGATTATACTGTTTCCCTCCATTTGTGTATCGTAGGCGTTAAAGAATTAAGGGCCATGAAACATCTTATCTTATTTTCGATTTATTGTTTTAAAAAAGTGTCATTACAATTTTTTGCATTTTCGTAAATCGAGCCACAGATCATCTTTTGTTGTGGAATGGCACATCAGCCTTAGGATTCATTTATTTAATGAAATCTTGAGTTTCGTTATCATAGAAAAAATTGAAAGAAAATTTTCTTTGTACTAACCAATCCACACTACATTGTCTTTGAATATTTTTCGATCAAATACCTAAGAATATTTTAACATTTGTTATACGCGGCTCGGAAAAAGCGAGACTCTTCTATTGGTAGATTTAAAACACTCTCGCAGACGGCGTTTATTCATTCAGTAGGCAACCATCATAAAATGATAATAACTAGCAATTAGACCTCCGAGTAAGAGAGAGAGAGAGAGAAGATAGCCTCACCGCGGCGAAAGGAGGTACTGTGTGAAATGACGTCAGCAGTGACGATAGCAAGGCGGCAGGGTGAGCAGAGGCGAGAGTGGCGAGTAGAGCCCCCGCAAAACTCGACGCGCGCATCTCCCTCCAACGATTTTCTACCCTATCCGCTTGACTCCCACGCAACGCCTACGCAGCTGGAAGCCAGCCACAGGTCTTCACGAGCAAGCCATAGCCGTGACCAAACACTCGCACACAAAATATCCAGATCTCTCTCTCTCTCTCTCTCTCTCGATCTTCAGGAGCCTCCAGCTGGAAACCAGACAGAGGCCTCTTTCCCTCCGTTAACGGCCTTGCTGGTATACCAGCCATTTCAGCCGATACACTGACTAACTTCATCCCTCTCCCTCTTACTAACGAATTGAATCTCCGCTAATCAAATTCTTTTCAGGAGAAAATCGAAATCAAAAACACCCGCTCAACTCGCTATTAAATTCTATCTTAGGAGATAGATACATCAGACCCTCTTTCCACCTACTTGACATTTATTCTCTCACTCCCTCCTCTTGTACTTTCTATATCACTCCTCCAACCTGCTATCTCTTTCTATCTTACGAGATAGACATATCACTCCCACTTTTCACCTCCCTCGACATTTATCCCCTCACTCCGTGCTCTAGTACTCTCCAGATCACTCTTCCATCCGCTAACCCTTTCTAGCCTAAGAGATAGACACATCACACCTTCCTCGAAATCTATCAACCATACATCCTTCCTTTACAAAAATGGCAAGATTTCATCTCACTTCCTCCCTGGCGGACCGGCCGAACGCAAACATTACGCTACAGCGTAACGGTAAAGTAATGGTAAAGTAATGCTAAAGTAATATGGCATTATAATTAATAAAGGAAACAAAATTAATATGTAAATTGTTGCAATTATAATAAAACGTTAAAATTTACATTAAATGGTCATGCCGTAATTGCAACAAGTTGCTTTCTCAGCGTTAAAAAAAAGTGGCTGTCATTCAAGTCGGGTCCCTGCAGACTGGCAACCCACTTAAAGCCACGTTAGCGGGTTGCCAATATGCAGAAGCCCGACTGCAATGACGGTCACTATGTTTTTTTATTTTTTAATGCTGCAAAAGCAACTTGTTGCAATTGCAGCATGACCGTTGAACGTAAATTTCAACGTTTTATTATAATTGCAACAGTTTGCATATTAATTTTGTTTCCTTTATTAATTATAATGCCATATTACTTTACCATTACTTTAGCATTACTTTACCGTTACGCTGTAGCGTAATGTTTGCGTTCGGCCGGTCTGCCAGGGCTCCTATGGTTCCCCTACCTCTCCTGTTTCTTATTATCTAATGAGATAACTCCTTCTCACTTTCTCTTAGTAGATAAAAATCCATTATCCCCGACGATTATCGTGCTATTGGGCACAATATATGTGTCACCGGCAAAGCCAGAAGTGGCGGCAAACCTAAATTTGGTTAGGCAATGCGCGTATTGCGGATACGTTTTAGGCAAAGTCCGAAATACCTTTTGACGTCGGACTTTGCCTGGAATGAATTCTGGTAGATCTAAGTGTGCCAAATATGCTTTAGGTAAAGTTGAAAGCAACTATACCTTGCTTTAGTTTAGTATGCAGAAATCTGTTATCCTTGGGTCGCTTTGTGTCCTCAAGACACACGAGGGTTTCGCCGGCACGTTGTTGTGACCACCCTGGCAAAAGTATCGGATAGGAATTCCTTCCGAACCAATCCGAAATCATCTGAATCATTCCGGAATCTGTATCCGAACCAATCCGAGTTAATTCGAACTAATCCGAATTTTTTTTTACATTTCGTTCGATCCAAATCGGTCAAAAATTAATCCGACGCAATCCGAACTTCAAATCCAAATGAATCCGAATGAATCCGAGTTCGGATTGCATTTCGACAAAGAAAAACCAATGAATACTGCAAATCTCGTATTAAAAATTGCCCAGTCGAAAAAATTTGCGAATTTTTTCGTTTTGAACCTGAAAAAGTTGATTGTGCTAAAGAAAAAAATATTAAGGAATTTCATTCAATTAGTAAACAACTGCGATTGTATATATTAAAAAAAGAATTTTTGATGAAGTGTAAAATTTTATGGAGTTTTTCCTACAAATATTTTTGAGATTAATAAAAAAGTATGTTTAGATTTCAAAAACATTTAACCAATATATCCTCGCAACCTTGCAATCTTAGTGCAAATAAATGCCGATTTAATACCGTTTCAATACTAGTATCAAAGAAGGTTTAGTCTTTTTCTGGTATGTACCCTTCAGCCTATACCTGAATTACTTGTAGGTCATGGAAATAGACACCACTCTCTCTCTCTGATATAAGCATAGTGAGACGGTCCATTCTATTCTCAAAATTATAGTTAAATTATAAAGCTACGGGCGAATATTTGTACTGATACGCCTCTGACTCATAAGTGGACAAGCAGGTGTAACGAGGGGAGGATTGAAGAAATCATCCGATCATACGATCGATTGCGCGCGCCATCAGCTGATAAGTAGGGATAGCGTGGGACTAATGCACCTTATAAATATCGATCCCGGTATTGGTACCAATGACTTCTTACTCGACCCTCTTCGAGGAAGAACCTTCACTTAGCTTTGCCTACCTGTCATTGGAGACAGAAAACTGAACAATTTGCACCTGATTCAAAGGAAGTTAAATATCTGAGATTTTCCTTCTTGTGCTTTATAAATTATTATAATTCATTGCTTTTGAATTGGAATAATAAATGTGAGTTTTTGGGGATTTATAAAGAATTTTAATTATATGTAATGTTTGTAACGAATCTGAACCTTATATGTTTATAAGGACCTTGTTGTGCATGCTTGCATTTTGAATGTTGATTGGGAATTTATTTCAATTTATAGAAACTAAAATTATGTGGCTCCTTCTAACGACCCTGAACCTAATTTAAACATTAGGACCTCGTTTTGCGAGTGACTTTGAACATAAATAAAATTGAATCTCTCGTAACGTCCCTGCACCTTATTAAATAATAAATACCTCGTTGTGCGACTAGAGCTTGGGATTTATAAACAAAGCAAAATAAGGTTAAGGAATCTAAAAATTCAGTTATAAAAATTTAATTTAATTCAAAATTGTCATTTCTCGTAACGACCCTGCACCTTATTTGATGATAAGGACCTCGTTGTGCGATGAAAGCACAAAACTAGTGATAAATTATGTGCATGGATCTCAAATAGATCTTATAAGAAAGATCTATTAAAATACCTTAAAATCATCACATAATTACGCAATCATCTCTCCCTTGAGTGAATCCGCAATCTATATTTTTTTTGTTTTAAAATAATGAAAAGAGTGGGAAACTATTTATCGTAAGAATTAACCTTACTCAATTGTGGTTTGTTATACTTTTAAATTTAGTTATAAAATGTATAGGGTTAGTTTTTACGTCCTATCAATATTGGAGTCAACTTTTATAGTTGGTTGCAATTTAATGAACAGGAAAAAGTAAACGCAAATTGAACGAATCTCTCGAATGAAAATAAATATAATTGAGATAAGTTTACAATGCAACACTACCATAACTAAAAATTAGTATAATTTTTAGTAAAATTAAGATCTTAAACTCAAATCAGCCCAGTGCAATAATAATTAAATTCAAATTATTGATGAACACAAAATTGATCCGCGGTTAGAAAAACGATAATGTTCCAACAGCTTATATAAAAATTCACCCTTACAATTTCATAAAATCTTGAAATTTTCGCCCAAGTCTCAATAGGAATACATATAATTAGTTTATTATTAATTATATATTGTTTCTTCTTTTTTTTTGTCCCGAAGGCTTCGCTAAGGTAAGAAGAGTTACCCGTCCAAATTTCATTAAAAAATCTCTTTTAGTTTCGAAGATATCCCGAGTTAAGTATTAAAATTTTGTTTCTCGGAGCTCGAATCATTCGGTCTGTAGCGCTATCCCCTCCCTTTCCTACTAAGGCGACCGCTCGCTCGGTTCTGCTTTCCAAGGCTTCAATTGTATGGACAGTAGAATTTCCATTCATAACGCAATTTTTTTAAAGAAGTGATCCTTTTTTTAAAGTGGATCTTAAAACACATTAATATTTATGTTCATTCACTTAACATGAAGGTTATGAAAAGCATGTTTCTCAAAAGAAATATTTTTACTTTGTACCAAAGTTATGATACAAATACTAAACAAGTTTAATTTATTTATTTCAATTATTTAAATTGTGAAACATTTTTCAGAACTTCTCATTCTCACAGGATTCCTTTCAAATTTTACACAAGTTATGAAGCAGTCAAAAGCAAACTCTTCATTGCAGATAACTCACACGGATCCTGATTGTAACAAGATAGCAAGAGATTCACGTGAATAAACAAGAGATAGGCTGGGACTGCGAGGAAAGGATTTTTTTATTATTTAAAACATACTTTTCTACAGATTGTTAGTTTAACTTGCTGTTTTTACAAATTCTCGCAAAATTTTGTATAAAAACCTGATTGAGTTTAAGTTAGAGGACCGAACTATCACTTTGTTCAATCTTAAAAAGTGCTGACTTAGCGTTAAGGCGCTGTAAATTACGTCAAGCATTTTACTTCATAATTATTTTCAATTAGGAAATTATTTGGATCCATCCGCTCTGCTTAAAATGCCGAATAAGATCCGATCGAACCCGGACAAGGCCCTGATAGAAACCGGATAAAACTTAATTTATACGGGTATATCCGGGCTCTATCGGTTACTTATTTTCTATCTGGGAATCATTCGGAAATATCCGGGTTTAATCGGGAAAACGTAACCAATAATATATTTTGACAAAGTCGACATTATCCTTCCTTCCGGGTATATCCGGGTTGTATCCAGAGTACGGATACAGAAATTCTCTAAGTCCAAAGTAGCGTCTATCCGGGTCTGTCAGGAACCAACCAGGTACAAGAAATCAATAAGTGTCAATCTATCTAATTCTACCCGTGTATTGCGTCGATAAAGAGACCGAGTCCAATAAAGTGTATTTTATGGGGCCTATCAGAGACCTATCCGGGACTTGGTACAAGAAATTTCAGCTGTAATATCAAAAAGCTTGAACACTTTTGGCTCTATACATAATTTGTATGAATTTCTAACTTTTCTTGAAACGTATTTACATTTATACATAAAATAATAATTACGCTTTTGATGTAGGTGTATAGTCGTAACTATACGAATTAATTGCTCATTATCAAGAGAACATTCTGCACAAGAATCAATCGAATGCAATGTTTTTCGAGCTAGAGGGCAAGATACACCCCCCAAAAGTGCCACCAGGCACTTAAAAATGCTAGTATTTAACATGGGAAAATTTGGGATTTTCGAACAATTGAATTGATACTTCAGCGTTTAATCGAAAGTTGCCAAATTGTCCAGGGATTGAAGAGGAGTGTCTACGGAATAAAACCATACGTTAAAACACTTAACCCTCTTAATTTAGTTGAAAAATTTAATAAATGATATTGGAAAATCTGTCTTTTGTTTCATAATGCTTTTTGATCTTCGTTTACTAAAATAATTCTTCTAACAAAATTCGACTATTACATTAATATTTCAATAATTATGCGTCAAAAAGACGATATATATAGTTAAAAGTTTGTCATAAGAACAACCGCAGGATTTCGCCAGGAGCGGGTGCTAATCTGAAAAATTGCACCCGCTCCCAGCGAAATCGCGGTAAAATTTCAGCCGTAACCACGTCTCACGACCGTGAGATGGGTGGTTACAGTCTGCGCAAATTCAATACGATGATCCGGTGAAAGTCTCGTGCACCCTGAGGACACGGAGCGACCCAAGGACGACCGCCTTCAGCATTCTCCCTGCAAGTGTCTCAGCATTTTGTTGACACGCAGGGATGCTTTTCAGGCTATTAACAAGTGAAACCTTGGCACCTCCAAGAGCGCCGATGATCAGGACGATTAACTTAACAGAATATGCCGGGTATAACCGTCGCAACTCCCTTATAAGGTCTTTATACCTTTCTTTCTTTTCTTTCTCCTTCGCTGTGACGTTTTTGTCCGCTGGTGCCGAAAATTCGATAACGAACATGGTTCGTTTCTCGAAGTCAAGAAGAACCATGTCAGGCCTCGAGTGCGCAACAGAAACAATTGTCGAGAATATGAAGTTCCAATATATGCGGCACTTCTCATTTTCGACAATTGACTCTATTTCTCCAGGGGCGTTCAGCGGAGAGGTATTTGGGCTAATGCCGTAAGAGTGACAGAGATGGTAATAAAGCACTCTCAGTGCCGCATTGTGCCTTTGGATGTAGGTTGTTCCCTCATGAGCTGGACAACCAGATAGTATGTGTCCTAGATGCTCGGGGTGTTCATGACACGCTCTTCAGGTATCATCGGGAATATCTTGACTCAAAATGTGGCGACGGTATGCTAGAGTGGAAATGACACCATCTTGACATGCCAAAATGAAGCCCTCTATGCCTGACTTCAATCCGCGTGATCTAAGGAAAGCAAACGTCAGCTCATACGATATCGACTGATCTTCCACATTTCTGTGGAAGATGCCGTGCATCTTCTTGTCGAGGAGCTCTTCGCGGAAGTTTTTCTCCTGTGCTTTCTTAATCCGGGCCTTCGGGAGTGAGTATTCAAGATGGATAAGATTTGATGCATTTTCTCACCCCTGGTATTGAAGTCAAGGCCGAGTGTTTCAGCAGCCACTTCTGCTGCTTTGTAAAGAAACGCCCCTTTGCCTACTTCTTCGTATTTTCTGACCATTTTAAGAAGAGGATCTTGTCCGTTTGCGACAATATGTGCTGTACCCAGAATAATCTTGTTGTGAAGACATTCAAGATTCAGTATTCCACGACCACCTTGACGGCGTGAGATGTAAAGTCGTGGAACAGAAGACTTAAGGTGCATGCTTTTGTTCATGTGCATAACCTTTCGGGACCCGATATCGAGGGATCTGAGCTCGTCGAATGCGGCTTCGTGGCACGCCCAGGTATGTATAGGTCTCTCCAGCGCAAAGCTGTCGTATAGCGCTTCTGTCAACGAGTGAGGCAAAAGAGGAGAGGGCTCATGGTGTCGCCCTGACACACACCTATCTGAAAGGTGATACTGTTAGTGATCACACGATGTTTTCCAAATAAGATGGTAAATCTGGTTTTCCAAAGCGGCATTAATCTCTCTATGCATCTCACGATGTGTGGATGAACCTTTAAGCTTTCCAACAGACAGATGATAAGTCTATGGGAGGTTGAATCGAAAGCTTTTCGGTAATAATCTATCCAGGCCATCGATAGAGATCGTTGATAGGATGCTGCGTCTTTACAGACACATCTATCGATGAGCAGGTTCTCTTCATACATCTCTCGCCACACAGGTTCAATTGTCCGAAGAATCCTATCATTTAGGATGGCTGTGAAGATCTTATACAGTGTGTTCAGAGAAGTTATTGGCCTGTAATTCTTAGGGTCAGCTAAGTTGCCCGTCTTCGGCAGGAGCACTGTGCGCCCTTCCACCAACCACTCCGGAATAGGCTCTTTCGACTTTAGATATGAGGTGAAAATTCGGGCCAGATGCTGGTGGGTTGAAGGAAACTTCTTCCACCAGAAGGACTTGATACCATCTGGTCCCGGAGCTTGAAAGTTCTTCATGCCTCTTAATACGTGTTTCACCTCCTCGGTAGTGATAGGTGAGCATTCTTCCTCAGGTGTTATGAGGGCATTGCACAGCTTCTTGAAGCTATTTATGTTCTTTGAGTCTTCTTGAAGTGGATACTGGACCTCGTAGACTTCTCTCCAATATGCTTCAACCTCCTCTGGTTTGGGCGGATGGTCGACAGTAATTGGAGGGTCTTGGAAGAGTTTAGATGGATCAGATGAAAATTGTTGATTTTCTCTGACCCACCTCTCTCTCCGCTCTAGACTTCTCCTAGCGTTAGATAGTATTCGTATCCTGTCAACAATATGCTGTCTGATGGTCATTAGCTTTGATTTGTTGATTGTGTGATGACGGATCCGCAATTCGCGCGCGAACCGTCAAACCTTGGCAGTGAAGGTCCTGCCAGATGTTATGTAGTCAGTCACACACAGAAGGCGGGACGCGTACTGTCTAGCCCAGCCTATCTTTGTGCTGAGTTGATGCTTTCGTCTTTTGGTCTTATGATCAACCGTTGATTTTGTTTTACGGTTTGCATCTGCCAAAGTTCTCGCTGCATTGTACACACCACAACTGATAGTACAGAGGTCGGATTCTTCGGAAAAATCTCCACGAAGTTCATCATCCAATTCAGTCAGATCTTTGGGGTTGGGAGAAACCTGAATGTTGATGTTTCTCCGGGTCCTGAATCATCGTTCTTCCTCTATTGGATGCCTGTTCGCGGTTGGTCACAGTGTCGTCTGTCTTTCTCTGTTGCCGGCTTGTTCTGGATGCGGTTGAGTAGGCACTCCGCTTATATAACCTCTTTTCCGGAGGTTCTCGGCATGGTTTCGCAGACGCTGTTGCGAAAAGTCTGAGACCTCTGGGTGTTTCTCGCACCACAGAGCATGCAGTCCTGCCATGTAACCTTCTCGTTCAGGGACCATGCTGGCATCGTAGCACTCCAGCAGGCCGTTATTGAGTTGATCCGTCCACTTAAAAGTAACAAGATTCCGCAAATCAATCGCATTGACTCCGTCTTGATTGGCTCCCCCAACTGTAGGGTAGTCGGCATTGTTGTCCGATCCATTGTCGGGAGCCCTGCGCGTTCGATTGTTTTGAACCGCACTTACTACAACTATGTTTGGTGTTGTCATTGTTGTTCCCACGAGCAGCTAGGGAAAAGGGTTTGTCCATCCTTGTAGAGCCCCGCATGCAAGGATAAGGCTGTATACTCTGAGAGGTCTCCGGTTTCTCAGAATCACCGTTAGAGACACCTCACCCAGGTGTCATTCAGCTTTCGGCACGGTTCTACCGCCTTCGCTTGGGGGTTATTCCTTCGGGACCATCCCTGGACAATTGTCTGCGACTGCTTATCAATTATTATAACCATATTCAGCAGAAACCCTTGGTACAGGCACCCTCTATCCACAACCCGAGGACGCGTTCGGTGGCTTTGTCATAGGCCCTTCGGTTCGATTCCCAAGGAACCAAACCGAACCAAAACCATAGACTTATCATCTGTCTGTTGGAAAGTTCAAAGGTTCATCCACACATCGTGAGATGCATAGAGAGATTAATGCCACTTTGGAAAACCAGATTTACCATCTTATCTGGAAAACATCGTGTGATCACTAATAGTATCACCTTTCAGAGAGGTGTGTTTCAGAGCGACACCATGAGCCCTCTCCTATTTTGCCTCACTCGTTGACAGAAGCGCTATACGACAGCTTCGCGCTGGAGAGACCTATACATACCTGGGCGTGCCACGAAGCCGCATTCAGGACGTAACATCTATAAAGGATACTCTCCGATGCAGATACAAACGTCTCCTCTGACCGACAGGGTGTTCCGAACTGTCGGCAGGGAACAAAGTATCTGAAACGAACATGCTTGAAGTCTCAGTAGTACTCTATTCATTTGGAGTAGTTCCATGGACGAAGGACGAGCTCAGATCCCTCGATATCGGTTCCCGATAGGTTATGCACATGAACAAAAGCATGCACCTTAAGTCTTCTGTTCCACGACTTTACATCTTACGCCGTCAAGGTGGACGTGGAATACTGAATCTTGAATGTCTTCACAACAGGATTATTCTGGGTACAGCACATATTGTCGCAAATGGACAAGATCCTCTTCTTAAAATGGTCAGAAAACACGAAGAAGTAGGCAAAGGGGCGTTTCTTTACAAAGCAGCAGAAGAGGCTGCTGAAACACTCGGCCTTGACTTCAATATCAGGGGTGGGAAAAATGCATCAAATCTTATCCATCTTGAATATTCACTCCTGAAGGCCCGGATTAAGAAAGCACAGGAGAAAAACTTCCGCGAGGAGCTCCTCAGCAAGAAGATCAGTCGGTGTCGTATAAGCTGACGTTTGCTTTCCTTAGATCACCCGGATTGAAGTCGGGCACAGAGGGCTTCATTTTGGCATGTCAAGATGGTGTCATTTCCACTCTAGCATACCGTCGCCACATTTTGAGCCAAGATCTTCCCGATGATACCTGAAGAGCGTGTCATGAACACCCCGAGCATCTAGGACACATACTATCTAGTTGTCCAGCTCATGCGGGAACAACCTACATCCAAAGGCACAATGCGGCACTGAGAGTGCTTTATTACCATCTGTTAGTTATTTAATGACGGACTGGCGTGGGGTAGCGAAAGGATCACATTGAATCGTGTATCACCATGATTCTGAAAACACCTCCAAATACCTGTTGTCGAACTTAATCCAAAAACTAAGAGTTTCACTGGAAGCCGGATCCCAGCAGGCACTCCCGTTGAACCCAAAAAAGGTTTTGGGTTTTTGTAGAAAATTAAAACAGATGTAACTTCCGGAAGCTACGACCACGATCGTTCACCGAACGATCAATCCCGACGCAACCGGAGGTGATACGTCGTCCGACTCGTCACTCCCCACAACACCAGGAGTTGAACGAGTCGGGAAATCACTAAACAAACACTCAAAGCACTGAAGGTGACGTTAACCTTTAACTATTCGATTGCCCGAAACGTCCACAAGAATCATTGGACTTCTAACCAGTGCGACAATTGCCCGAAACGTCCACAAGAATCATTGGACTTCTAACCGTTGCGACACTGGATCACTAGCCACACTTGCCTACACCTTGAGGAAAACTGGGAAACCAGAAAGAAGGGGTACAAGTATCAACAGGGGAGCTTCACACCACCACCCGACTCCCCACTCCCACCAAAGGGAAAGAGCCTGAAACTCAAAGAACAGAGAGAGACCCTCAAGGAGAAAGAGCGCTGGGCGAAAACCATTTTACTAACAATGAAACCTTGAAGGTCGCTCAAACAAGAATAACAACATCAAATAAATTATTAACACCATCTCTGTCACTCTTACGGCATTAGCCCAAATACCTCTCCGCTGAACGCTCCTAGAGAAATAGAGTCAATTGTCGAAAATGAGAAGTGCCGCATATATTGGAACTTCATATTCTCGACAATTGTTTCTGTTGCGCACTCGAGGCCTGACATGGTTCTTCTTGACTTCGAGAAACGAACCATGTTCGTTATCGAATTTTTGGCACCAGCGGACAAAAACGTCACAGCGAAGGAGAAAGAGGAGAAAGAAAGGTATAAAGACCTTATAAGGGAGTTGCGACGGCTATACCCGGAATATTCTGTTAAGCTAATCGTCCTGATCATCGGCGCTCTTGTAGGTGCTAAGTTTTCACTTGTTAATAGCCTGAAAAGCATCCCTGCGTGTCAACAAAATGCTGAGACACTTGCAGGGAGAATGCAGAAGGCGGTCGTCCTTGGGTCGCTCCGTGTCCTCAAGGTGCACGAGACTTTCGCCGGATCATCGTATTGAATTCGCGCAGACTGTAACCACCCATCTCACGGTCGTGAGACGTGGTTACGGCTGAAATTTTACCGCGATTTCGCTGGGAGCGGGTGCAATTTTTCAAATTAGCACCCGCTCCCGGCGAAATCCTGCGGTTTTCCTTATGACAAACAAAAAGCTTATGACAAACAAAAAAGACAAAAAGCTTGAGAGTAGGAAAGAAAGTTTCCTGTTCATTTGTTGACCTAGAAAAAGCATTTGACAATGTGAATAGAAATAAACTTTGGGAAGTTCTTAAAGAATACGGAGTCAATGGATGGCTCCTATAAGCAATAAAAGCAATATATACAGGTAGTAAAGCGAGTGTAAGGGTTAATGGGAAACTGAGTGACTGGTCCCAGATGACAATGCGTGAGGGCGCACTGTAGCTGTACGATGTGTCGCCAAGAACGCACGCACGGTGTATGCACGAGCTGAGGGTGATCAATGTTCACTCAAGGTGAGCACACTCGGTGTACGATGTGCAACAGAGCGTGCTACGATATATGCTGTCACAGTGCACGTGTTGTGTGAGAGCAGATTTTCCCGCTTTGTCAGCATACGCTCGATCATTCGATCAAATATGGCTAGCGCTGGCTTGCGAAAAAGAGGTTAAGTGTGCATCGCGTGGAAGTTGCAAGTCACGTCCGCGTCACTTTTGTGTAATTGTTTTACCACACGTGTTTGTGTTTCCTGCCGGCCTGCTAAGGATAATAATGCTGGTAATAATGTTCTTGTTTTATTTTCAGGAATTCTATATATTGTTTTAATGTATTTCTAAATGTTTAAATGTATTTCTTACAAATGAAAACTCCTAAAATAACTTTGAAACTTATTTGGCTGAGCAGTATATTTTTCGAACTTTCATTTCTGTTTATATTTTCTTCCGAAATTTAGAACGCGAAACAAAAATTGTGATAAGAATCAAATATGTCAAAAACACCATTTTTCGACGTTCATTTACCAATCGCTTGAGTGTTAGACCCATTATTTGTCGAGTGCATGGCGTGGCTTGTAAACTTACCCTAATTATGCAAGGGATGTTCCCGGCATGCGCGTGCCGAAGACGTGCGTCGCATATGCGGTTGTATTATAAGGGCAGTGTGCCGACACGCTGTGTCGGCATGACGTGCGACGCATGTACGACGCATATGGGGTTACATGTGTCGGTATTTTCGCCACCACAACGTGTCGAAAATTCTACACATCGTGCACGCGCCGTGTTGGCTCAGTGTCGACATCTTGTTATCTGGGATTCGATATCATGCAAGGCGTGAAACAAGGAGCGTTATATTTTCATGGCTATTTATCATACTTATGGATAAGTGTCTAAAAATAGCCCCCTTCAACGAAGAAGGTGTAGATCTCGAGACAGTGAAGGTACGTGGGTTAGCTTTCGCAGATGACAAGATGTTATGGCAGAACCAATCGAGGACTCGCAAAGAATGTTGAAGAAAGCTAATACAAGTATGAAGAACATGGGCCTCAAAATTAACGTAAATAAAACGAAAATAATGGTGTTTGAGGGAAAATGTGAGAAAACAATGCGCAACATTATCCTAAATGATGAGCGATTAGGATAAATTGACAAGTACGTATATCTAGGTAGCCTATACACTAACGGCGGAAAAATAGATGGGGAGTTAGATAGGCGCATAATTTAGGGTAAGAAGGTATCAAAAAAAGCTAAAATGGCCATACATAATTCTATATTTGTACCGACTGTACTATACGGTAGCGAGACATGGACCTGTCAAGAAAAGGACCAGAGTATAATTATTGCGATTGGCATGAAACCTTTGCGCAGAATATGCGGGAAAACACTGATGGACAAAGTCCGAAACGAAATAATCCTCAAAGAATGTGGTACAGGAGAGACACTAGTTCACATATGGGAAAGAAATCAGTTGAGATGGTTCGGACATGTTGAAAGAATGAAAGATGAACGACTGACCAAACAAGTGTATAACGTGAATTAAATGACAGAATGCCCAGAGGTAGACCGCTGAAAGAATGGTTAGAATCTGTGAATGAGACATTAAACCGAAGAGACATAAAAAGTCATAGAAACACGAGAGCTGGCATAGAAAAATGTATGGAAGTAAAAGAAGCTAGAGTAGTATGCCAGGCAGAAAAGTGTGGCGACAAATAGTTTGTAAACAGAGTGACAATAGAGTGAATGGCGCCTGAAACAAAGACCGCGGATACTAATGGACCCAAGTGGGGAACCACACATAAAAATTTTGTGAGGCTCTTCACTTGGGGTGATAGCTAGAGAGATTGATCAGAAACCTGGGTCGGAGCAGTATTGCGAAACAAACGACTCATTTAAACAAATGACACGAGCATTCCAGATCAATCTAAAAATCTATACCACCTACCTCTCACATTACTCCCTTCCTCGCCGAGGAAGTCACGCCTACCCCGAAAGGGAAATGGCTTGATGGTATACTAATAATAATAATAATAACAACATCATCGCAAATTATTTCAAACATCGTATTAAAATAACTTATAACATCCTCATCTCATCAGTCCCTTGACTATGATGAAGGACTGGGTTTACCCGGGGACAAGTTCAAATAAAAAAAATATAATGAGAAGAAGATTGGTAGTCAGCCAATTTGCTTTAGGCTAACTCCCCAATGCAACGAATTATGCGGTTACGTCACCAGTATCGCGCAGTGCCACCCACAATAGGCCTCTCACGGATGAAGGGCATGGTTCAGTTGGGGGTGGTAATAGGACTGAATCGAGGCGACGACCAGGCAATGACCCCGGACAAACGCGAGAACATCGATTTAAATGGTCGGACCAACTCAGGAGGGACATCCTTATCTGTTGGCAAAGAAGCTCACCGGCGCGAGGAGGATTCATGCAGAGGTTACATGATCGTTGGGTCAATATGCACTCGGAATATGCTCATAAAACGCCTCAGTATTTAAGATATCAGGTATCCTTCTTGCGAATAAACGGATATCAAGCCCTTTATCAACAAGAAGAAGAGCAACATCCTCCAACGAACATACCACCCGTTCCAGCAAGACCACCTTTACAGATAGCCGGTAATGCCAGCATGAGAAGTAGGAGATCTATCCACCAAAAATTCTTTCTCAGGATGGACAAATTAGCTGAAGTTAAAACTGCTCTCTCCGATTTGCTCCCCAAAGATGTTAATGTCTGGAATCTGAACTGTGTAGTTTACGAGAAGGCAGTCTCTCTGCTTAGCGACAATAGAAGTAAAGATACCCCAGTACGCCTGAGTAAGACTCGCGAGCATATTGCACAGCTTCAGTTTAAAATTGAAACGGCGAGACGGCATGTATCAAATATTCAGTGTGTGATTAGCTACATAGCATCAAATAAAAAATGCACTCCAAAAGTTAGGGCACTTTCTCGAAACTTAAGGAAAGCAAATCACACGCTGAACAAGTGTAAACTGTTGACCATCAAGCAGCACTGGACGCAAAAAATAAGATCTCTTTCAACAGCGAAACAGCGCCTTGAACGGCGAGTACAGTGGATTCAGAAAAATTCCACCTTTTCTACTCATCCTTCCCGTCTGTTCAATAAAACGTCACGTGCCGTTAAAAATCCGCCTAGTCAAGAAGAGATTCAACTCTTTTGGGAGCAAGTATATGGAGTTACTTATCAGCTAAATGAAGAACGCTTCAGATATATCGCTCTTTCGTAACTTTTGCCAAAGGCAAAGGTTACAAGGTGCAGAGGAAGAGTGTCCACTACTGAAGAGGTGAAGAAAGTTATCGCTAGAACTAAGAACTTTTCAGCGCCACGGCCAGATAAAATCAACAACTTTTGGTGGAAGGAGTTCACTTCTACGCATCAACACCTAGCTCGTATATTTAGTACTTTCTAAAACGGAAAACTACGCTCATAAATTACGGTTCATGAATTTTTTTAAATATATTAAGATACTTTCTAATTTAATAACTTTTATTGTTAGGAATAAATGAATTTCAAGATTATAAATTTTTGAGATTGAACTATTTTTTTGTCTCTGCCGGAGGGGGGGGGGGGGGTTAAACTATTTCTGCCATAAATTAAACTACGTGAAAACACTTTATCCGTTCATTTTAGTTGAATGTTCAAACGAATTGAACCTCAGATATTCAAGACATATAGAATTCCATGAGATATTTGCGGCTTTACTAAAGCAAAACTTCTTCAAAAATTTTCAGAGATAAAAATTTCGATTATCAGGCCTCTTTCCCTTATACTATGTCTCTATATACTAACGATTTCATACAAAATTTATAACCGCGTATAGTTTTAAAAAAAAAGAAAGGGTTAGTGGCTCCGGTCTTAGAGGTAGGCCGGCAATCGGCAGATTGGAACATAGGAACTCCTATCTAATAGCGAATTCGGTTATCCTGCACCGGTGCACGCCAGAGCACTCCGACCTGCACCGCAGCAGATTTCGAATGTTCGATTTGACAACACTGTACCGGCGCGGTGCGTTTCAGGTGTTCGGTTTGACAAAACTACACCAGGGCAGAGTAATTTTCGAATTCGTGTTACCTGCTCTGCTCCAGGGTAATGCATGCAGCGTATTCGAGATAGAAATTATACTCTAGTCGAAATACCCTACTGAATCCAACGGTTTGACATATTTCCGCGAATTCATGGTCGTTTTCTAGGTATTATTAATTAAACTTTCTCTTACCAATCAAGCTGTATCTCCTAAAATTATCGACATTGTAAAAAAATTGTTTTTAAAGCTATCAGAATAAAATTTTCTTACACATTTTTGTCTGTGACCCATAAGTTTATGTAAAACTAAACACGAAAATGTTTTGCAACAAAGTTTCTTTGAACCCGGATTGTAGTCGACAATTATTAGAACTTTCCCATCTTTTTCCATTTTTGTAATGTTAAAGGACCCGTAGAAGGAAAAAGTTTGTGCTTTTCATTTAAAATAAAAAATAGTTGACTTGGATAAAAAATACGAATTTTCATTAAAATACTGGATTCCTTGTAAACGAAAAACTTTCGGTCAACAAAGAAAAAAAAGTATCATCCGGAATGTCGAATTTTCAACCATGAAGGTTAGTTTTCTACTATACAAAACGAGCTTTCGAATTGCCTCTACAAACAGAATTTTCAACCTACAAATATGAATTTTCAACAGACAGATGGTTTTCAAGAGAATGGTTAAATTTTTAAATACAAAAATTAATATTAAAAAAAAGCTATTCATTGAAACTAAAAAATAACGATTTTTGAAAAAATAGTTCAATCTGCAACCAAAAGAGATGAACTTTCCACCAAAGAAAATCATTTTGACGAAAAAATGTAATTAGTACCAAAAAAGGCGATTTTTCTGCAAAATACATAAATTCGTAATCGAGTTGCTTAATTTCCAACCAGAGATAAATTTTGAAGAAAGCAGTTCAAATTTAAACCAAGAAGTTGAATGACCAACCTATCCAGATGAATGTTCCAGAAAAAATACAATAGTTTATATTTGAACCAAAAAATATTTTCATTTTAAATGAAATGCTAATGAATTTGATAAAAAAATATTAATTTTCAGAAACACAGTTGAATCCTCAACCAAAACAGATTAATTCTGAACAAAACACTTTCATATTTAACCAATAAATTTATTTACGAATTTAAATCAAATTGCATTAATTTTGAACCAAAAAAATTAATTTTAAGCTTCAGCATGAGTTTGTAACAAAAAAGTATATTTTCAAGCTAAGAGTTTCAATTTCAACTAATATTACAAATCTTCAGCGGAAAAAAATTAATTTTCAATTAAGTAGTTCGACTCTCAAAGAAGAAGTTGAATTGTCAACCCAAAAAGCTGATTTTTTAGTAAAAAATATAGTACTTGATATTTAAGCCAAAAAATGTTTTGATTGAAAAAAACACAATTGAATGTAACCAAAAAAGTTGCATTATCGACAAAATAGTTTAATCCTTAACGAAAAAGATTAATTTTCAACCAAACAGTTCAACTTTCAACTGTTTGTTTCAACTGAATTTTCAACAAAAAAAATTAATTTTTGATAAAGTAGTAACAGAGCATACAACAATCGTTGCCCTACTCCCCCCCCCCCCCCCGCTGACACACAGACCCTAGATGCTTTACGCAATTTCGGCACGACCTCAACTACGCACGTGCTTTCACACGTGCATATTTCAGAAATATAAAGAAAGTGGAATAAATCGCCCTGTAATAATCTATTTGAAAATTTCCTTTCGAAAATATCTACTCGGATACATTTTCTGGATCCGCCCTTGACCAGAGTGGAGCGTTCGTTTTGCGGCAATGCTCCCGCGCGGTTCGTTTCAGGTATTCGGTTTGACAATACTCTTACCTGCTTTGCACCTGGATAGTGCATGCTGCGTATTCGATATACAAACTCTACTCTAGTCGAGAGTGAAACCGTATTCGAGTATACGCTCTGTTCTGCTCTACGCTGCGAAAGGGCAAATAAATTTGCACCGACCCTTTCGACGGTGCAACTCTGGAAATTGAAGCCGCGTGAAATGGAAAAACGAGGTTCAAAATGATATTCAGAACGCAATTATGTACCGATTTTACATTTATTTTTTATAAAAATATAGGACTTAATTTGTCAGGAAATTGTGAAATAGATTTTTTATGTTTTTGTTCATCTATTTTTATGTTCATGTGAACAAATTATGGATTGTTTCAATTTTATTTTTTATCTACCAGGAAAAACTTTTCCTATTCAATGCAGAAGTATAGGAAAGAAAAAAAATTGTTCACTTGTAAAGTTAATTGTTAGATAAAAATTGTATCAACAAATAATCGACATTGGGGGTCATTCTGCTCTGAAGTACCTTGCTTTCATCGTTAGAATGATGAATGGTCATTGAAATTGACGGCTTAATGTTATTCACTAATTATATAAACAAATCTACATTGCAGACATTTATGGGCAGAAAAAAATGGGTTTTCTTCTAGCCTCGCTGCAATTACATCAACGATTATGTTTTCTGGAATAATGTTACCATCCATCAATATCTGTTTATTTTATAGACAAATTATATAAACAAATGCACAATTCAATCGTTTTTTAACGAAAAAAAAATCATATTTTCTTCTTATCTTGTTGCAATTATATTTCCAAGTATGTTTTCTGAATAAATATTGCTATGCATTAATATTCCTTCATTTTTTAAACCAATTCTGTAAACAAATGCCCACTTTAGGCGTTTATAAACGGAAAGAAATCAGTTTTTCTTTTGACCTTTCCTGGAATTATGATTTTCTGATAATTGTTGTTTAGAAATCTTTTGCAATGCATTAATATTTGTTATTTTATGAACAAAAATTATGTAAACAAATGCACATTTTGAGAATTTTTAAGCGAAATTAAATCGGTTTTCTTCTGACCTTTCTAAAATTATACAGCCACTGATGTTTTCTTTGAAAAATTCGGCTGTGCATTAATATTTTTCAATTTTTTAAAGAGATTATATAGAAAAATTCACACGTAAAGCGTTTGTGAGCGGACAGAAATGGGTTTTTTTCTGATCTTGTTAAAATTATATGGTCAATGATATTCTATACAAAAATGTTTCCAGGCATCGCTCAACGTTCATTTTATAAAAAAAATATTATTAAAAATGTTTACTGCAGATATTTATAGACAGAAATGAATCGTTCTTTCTTTTATTATTTTTACTCTACACTATATTGTTATAAGTCTTAAAGATTACATTTCATAAGCAAAGTTCATCAGAAAATATCACTGGAAATATAATGTTGTGCTTGAATCCGGTAACGGTATACTTCGATTTATAAGAATCACTTATTTTACGTTTGTTTCGAATTACCTCGTCAATAATAAATAAAAATTAAGGCACTTCTGAAAATACAAGAATAGCTCCATTGTTTTATTATCTCTACATAAATACCATGCACAACGCTTTCTTTTTTACCACAAGTACGTACAATTTACATTTGTTGATATTTCTTCCAGGGAGAAAAGTAAAAACATATATGTGAATTGAAGGTAAGCATCGAAATCACGTTCAGAAAATTTCAAGTTAAAATCTCAACCCCATAATAATATTCAATAACACCAAAAAACCACCCTTAGCACTTTTACCTGAACTAATTACAAGAGCCTGCACGGAAAATAGTGAACAATTTTATAAATTACACAAAATCATCCAAGTCACATTCGGAAAACCTAAAGTTACTCTCAAACCTATAATATTATTCAATAGCACAAAAAAAAACCCCCAGGCGTTTTGAAAAAACCCCAGGCTGTTACCTGAAATAATAACGAGAGCTTCCACGGAAGCTAGTGAAA
>CAKNXH010056534.1:999-17618 GCA_932178445.1 Andricus quercusramuli
AGTATATATATTTTCCTCACCTGGGCAGAATATTCGGTTAAAATGATTGTCTTTATAATCGGTGCTCTCGGACGTGTGAAGCTATCACTATTTCGTGACCTCAAAGCGATAAACGTCTACCAAAAACATGCCGAGGCACTTTCGAGATGGATGTAGAGGACTGCCATCCTTGTGTCGCTCCGTGTCCGCATGACAAGTGTTTCACCGGCCTGTCGTTGTGATTATAGTGAATGCTTCTGTTATACCGCTAATAAGGTAAAAAGTCAAGACCCCAATAATTGCCAACTGATAGATTCTTACGATGAAAATAAATAATAAAACCTACAAAATGTAAGAAAATGTAATTATTAAGTAATTTCCAAGACTCATAAGCTTTGTCACGTATATTTCAGACTTTTAGCTTCACGTGTATTGCAGAAAAAATAATCATCTCAGGAGATTCATGACAAAACAAGAAAAATCTTCAAATGCTTACGCCATTGAATCGAGCACTGGCTGGATGCTGGAGACATTGTCTGTCTGGACTGTGGATGATCGTAAAATCTATCAGGCTGGAATAACTTTTAACAAGTTTGCAAACGAGATGATGTTATTAACAACCTTGACTGATGAAACTCATAGCGAACTTATCCTGTAATTGTAAAAATTGTTTAACTTTTGTCGGGCGTACCAGGTTTTTTCTATCATTAGCCATGGGCTACGTCAAATGCCTTTTAAGATATAGATATTAAAATTGTAAAGCGATGTTCAAAATTTCTTGTGAAGATGTATGAAGATAAAATTAAACTTTGGACCATAAGGGGAGGTCCGTAAATCACGTGATGCCTTATAAGGTAGGGGGGAGTCAGCAAAAACGTCACGGTTTATCACCTAGAGGTAGGTAGGGGTCTTACAATATATCACGTAACGTTTTTGATTATGAATTTCATAGAAGATTCCTACACATTTTTCAAAATTGTTAAACACCTCGATCAATTGTTTCCTAAACGGAAATAAGTTTGAATGAAACGCGCTCAACGAGTACAGCACCACGTCATCGATAACGCAAGCAGAAGACCCATCACACCATAATTTATTAGCCGGCAGTCCCACACCGTATGAAACGTGATCGCTCTTGTTGGCTTTACCTTGCGCTGCGTCAGAAACGTGTGCTTTTACTCGTTATTAATTGTTTTTTGTTGTGCTGTCAATTTATGAAGTCTCAAAATGAAGTCAAAATTAGGAACGTTATACAAAGATCTGTTTAAAGATTATAAGATAATGCATAGCAGTAAAACAGGACAAGAGAATGAGGAAAATTGTTTAGCACTCTGGGCAAAAGCAGAAACAAAACTAAAGAAAGTTAATTCTATTACGCTACAAATCTTTTGAATGATTTTCGCCAAAAAAACAATATCAAAGAAGCACGACGTTTTCTATATAACTTTTCCGAAAGAGAGAACAAAGAGGTAAGTGGCAACATGTTTTTTTGTATACATTCAGAGTTGTTCTGGATAATTTTAAAACTGTTATCCAAATCAATTTATAATTATATATTTTCTATTTTATCGGACCAAATGATTGAAATTCATTTTACAGCTATATTCGAAAAAATTTCATTTATTATAATGCATCAATTTTTTTCCAGTCTACAGCCACGTCATCAGACGTTAATAACACTGATGCGCCAAGTGCTTCAACAGTTGAAGAAGGCAACAATCCAAGTACGTCTCATGTACCCCAGTCGAAATCGGCATGCAATTTTGAAAAATCCTCAGCACCGTTGCAAACTAACAGGGATTTTCATGAAGATGCAGGGACTTCGACTGCTGGTACTCATAAAAATATAACAGGTTCATAAATAAAACTGTGTGCTAATATGCTCAAAAATATTATTTTGGAAATAAATCAAATTCACAGCGGCTCAAAATTAGTAATTCATCTCACAAAGTTCGTAAAAATTAAAATCACTAGTTTATTGAGTATAATGCTGAACGCAATGTAAACATTCATTTGAGATTTCTATATCTTACTGTAAAACATATTTTTCATTGGAAAAATTCATTTTTTCTTGTTTTTGAAATTTTCACAGATAAAGAAAGGTACAAAAAATGAAAATAGCGAGGGAAATTTTTTTAGAATGTTTTGTTTGGAAATATTAAACGAATATTTCAAGTGCAAGGGTTCTCAAATTAAAATTATAGCCTGGTTAAAAAAAATATATAATACAAAATATAAAACACAAATGATACTTTACAAATTTTGTTTATATAATTTTTAGGCTGATAAGAGATTTCGTAAAGCACAATGATTTTAAGATGATTCAATTTTAAAATTGACTCAATAAGAAATTTTTTTTAGTAAAATATAAATTTCATTCAAAATCACTAGGCCTTCTCTATTTAATTTCAGAGTCACGGGCTAGAATTTGAAAATGAAAGTTCTTGTAGAAATCTGAGTTTTATGAAATTCCGTTTTGCTGGCAAGCCGGAAGCGGTATCATACTCTGGGCCAACTTATATTGCCATCAGAAGCGGGAAACACTTTTTTTCGACATCATCTTCGCATGCAGAAGATTTTAGAAGAGTTGGACAGTTGGAATGTTTTAAGGATACGATGTACAATGAGTTAGGTTATCAGAGACCTGTTATCATGATTTCTGTAGATGTTGAGCCAGATGAAACTCCACGCTTCCGTAAAAATGTTAATAATGCCATAATACATTTCCGTGAATACGATCTTAATGCGCTAATTATTTTCACTAACGCCCCAGGCAGGAGCGCATTCAACAGAGTTAAAAGGAGAATGGCTCCCACTTTCCAAAGAATTAGCGGGCGTTATTCTCCCTCATGATTCTTATGGAAATCATCTCGATCAAAGTGGACGAACGATCGATGATGATTTGGAGAGAAAATTTTCGCAAAGCTGGACAGATTTTAGCTGGAATATAGAGCAATGTGCTGATTAATCAAGAAATCGTAATGGCTGACCCAAACTCCGAAATTGAACAATTTTTACCACCCTCTCCTACTGAAGAGTGGTACTCCCAGCATGTACGTGAAAGCCAATACATCGTTCAGGTTCGTATGAGTATTTTATGTCATCAAACCCTCATAGATTTGCTAATAATATCTGTGGCCTAAATCAATACTGAAGCGTAACAGATTTCACTTTTTCTTTCAAATTTATTGTGATTTTATTCATTAAAGTACCATATTAAATTTTAAAGTAGAAAGTTGTTGAAAAATCTTTTTTTTTTATAGATTTTGAAGTGCCGTGATGATGTTTGTTGTAAAAAGATGAGAAGTTCTTGGATGACTGTTGTTCCTACTCGTTTTTTACGTGCAACAATTCAAATTGTTCAAAGCTCAACGGGCTTACAATTATCAAATACAGAAGAGCACGATGGAAAAATATTTTCAGAGTTCAAGCTAGCGCAATATTTGCACAACAACTCATCACTCGATCTCTCTAATTTGCCCTATGACTTGTACTGCCCGAGTATCAAGTCCGAAGTTAGAAATAGAACCTGTAAAACATGCGGAATCTACTTTTGTACCAAAAAGGCTGTTATGATTCACTCGCGTGCGCTCCATAAGAAAATTACACGAAAATCAAATGTAAGTGAGGAATATGAATTGAAAGAAGAATCCGAGGGAGAATCTTACGATTCTGATAATGCTCACACGGAGAAAAATAGTTCGAGAAACTTTACCAAACTCAGTTGGGTAAAGTTGGGACATATGGACACTTTGATAAAGTTTCATTTCTAGTTTGGTAAAACGAAATTCGGTAATACTTCATTCACAAGCATGAAAGTGTGACAAACTTACACGAATATCTTCTGAAATGTTCTTTAATTAATACTGTACTTGGTAGTTGATATTTTCATGCACATAATTGTAAAATATATAAAACTTTAGATAAATATTACTGAATCACTGACGCTCGAGAAACTTCAACGGGCAGTTTGGTAAACCGTAACCTTCTGTGAATAAAAAAAAAAAGAAAACTCATACACACTAAACAGCATACACTTACATACATATTAGTCAGTCACAGCCAATCAGAATACAATTTCATTAAAAATACACTGACGACACGTAAACCTTATCAAACACATATAACATACATATAAATAAGCCTAATATAATACTATACACACATATAAAACGCTTTCGACATAACTACGATGACGCACGCTTCACATTGAGAGGAGAAATTTCGAACTTTCTTGTATACTAACTAGAGGAATTGATACAGCGCTTGTGAGAAACGACCAATGCCGTGACTAAAGTTTTCATAAAAAGATTTATATTATAAGATCTATATTTTTTGGAATATGCATTTTGTAATTGCCAATTTAAGTCTGAGTGATTTCCCACTTTTTCTTTAAATAATAACTTGATTCTAATATTATCTGAGTAAGGTATTCCAATTATATCAAAGCACAATTTAATAAAGTTTCCAAATTTTGGACGACTTCCTTTATAAATAATAAATAAAAAAGTATGCAAAATGTTTTGTTACGCACCTATTCGAAGCTACAAATTTAAAATGAAAAATTGTCAAATAATATTTACACCATTCTTTAAATATTAGAAATTTACAGATGTTCTTATATTAACTTGGAAAAGATAATAATTAAGAGTATAGTTAAAAATTTTTGAGTTAAGTATTTTCAAAATCAATTTAAAGTCTGTACCACAGGTTTTTTGTGTAAAATTCATATCCATCACAAATAAGTTCCTTGATATTTTATTTAAATATTTTTGAGTTATGTATTTTCAAAATCAATTTAAAGTCTGTACCACAGGTTTTTTTGTGTAAAATTCATATCCATCACAAATACGTTCCTTGATATTTTATTTTTAAAATTTAATACCCTCTAGGGTTATCCTGAATTTTTTAAAAATATTTTAGGCGGTTTGAAAATTTTGTTGTTTTTGAAAATTCTATTGTCTAAAATTGTCAACTTTACGGCAATCACTCATAAAATATGTCAATGTAAAAAATAAAAGAACTTCTCTCTTTGACCACTTTTAAAATTGATGCTCTTCAGTTCTTTATTTCTGTTATTTGACTTTACATTACTTGAAGTTTTTTTGTATCTTTTTGAAAATTAGATCATTAGAAATTAGATGAAAATTAGAAAATCAGATTAGAAGTGTGTACCGGCAAAAGTATGTAAGTCCGTCGGGATAAATTTTTCAGGAGAGAGAAAAAACCATCTCCAAAATCTAATGATAAAAAAATTAGAAATTCTATTTGAGATTTGATGCTGCTCTAGAGATATCAATAAACAAATTTGTTTAAAAGTTAATATTTTTCGAGAGACAGCTACAAGGCTGAAAAGTGATAAATTAAATAGGAAAAATAATTTCTTTAAAAGAATGGATTTTACATCATCATAGCGTTACTTGTATACAAAATATTTAGTACAGTTTTCTTTTGTAAGTATTTAATATAATAAGAGGATGTAATCATATACAAAGATTTAAATTTTCGTATGATTGATCACAGATTATCAAGATAAAACCCCACTATCGGTTCGAATTTGGATATATCCTTTCACCACAATGTCAGGTAGAATTTTAGAGAATTTTTAAGCCAATAAAACGTGTTTTTGAAAATATTGCACTTACATGGTTATGACATGTAGTTATTTGCATAACTATTTGTGTTTTTGCATCTGCTCCAGGCAAAATACGTCATTTTCATTCCATTTTAATTTACAAAAGCTCATTCCATTCCTTTAAAGTTTCATTACAATTATATTCGTCTTGTTTCTATGGAAATTATCTTATTTAAAAATAAAACATACAGTTATTTGCGTTCAGTCATGTTTCAAATAAAACAATTTACTACATGATATTTATTAAAAACGTACGATGAATATAATTGTAAAGGACCTTTCAAGGAGTAGAATGAGCTTCTGTAAATTTTAATTGAATGAAAATCATATGACTTTTACCTAAAGCGAATTGTGCCTTTCGAATATTCATTACTTTTAAGCAATTAACTTAAAAATTTCAAATTGTCCAATAAATTATTGAAAATATTACACATGTTTTATATTAGTACTTTTCGCTGGATAAAAAATATAAAATCAGAACATTTCGAAGAAGACTTGAAATTTATTTAAAATTTTAGGTTTTGTAATTTTTTTTAAATTGGAAATTAGCATTTCTAAACAACAAGCATAAAGATTTCCGATTTTTAACAATTTCAAGTTAGGTTAACGTTTTATACCAAAAATTGGTATTATAAAACAAAAATCACTATAGTTGAATAGGATAGCGAATCTTTGAACAGTTTCAAGTAATATTAACGGTTTTCACAAAAAATCGGTCATTTTGCCGAAAAGTCATTAGATTTTAAAAAATATTCACAATTCTCAATAATTTTCTGTTATTTTATGCTTGTGTTTTTCATTTGGAATTATTAGTATTTTTGATAAAAAGTTATTTTAAAGATTTTAAAGAATATCTACCACTTTTCAACAACTATAGCTTATGTTGACATATGTTTCATCTGAAATCGATATTTTTCACAAGTCATTAAAGTTAAAACAGATGACTTATTTGTTTAAAATAAATTATATTTCAAATATTTCCAAGATGATTTAGAACTTTTTAACCATTTCAGATTATGTTGGTGTTATACACTGAGTAAAACTACAAAATTATTTAAAACATTGCTTTGAATAATTATTCTTACATTCTTCAAAGATTTTTACGATGTTGACAAAAACCTTCATTAAACTGTATGGTAAAAAAATAGTTTAAAAAATATCAAAAGCTATTTTAGCTAAAAAATTCTTAAAATAAAATTATATAGCGATGTAAATTTCATGAAAAATTTTCATTCAGTTTTTCGTATGAAAAATTTCAGTTTAAGGAATTGTATTAAAAAATTTTTATTTTTCAGTTTTAAAATTTCAAATTGAAATTTCTGTTATCATTACAAAAATTTGCACAGTCATCCTATAGTAAGAGTTGTGGTGAAAAGACTTTTTTCGGAACCTTATTTATTGACACAATAATTTAAAAACAAAATTCAATAAAATCTACGTTCATATTTAGTTCAAATTTTAACGGGGTATTAATTTTTTCAACCTTCTAGTATTGATATTTCAAAAAAATTGTATCATGCAAAGACAAAAATACTTAGTTTCTTTTTTTCGTGATACCGCGAATTTCAGTTTTGATTTTCTCGGAATAGGATTATTTTTTTGGATCCAGGCTTTTTTATTCTCATTGAAATATAATTTTTACATCCCACTAAATGAAGAAAAAAACTACAAATTTTGTAGGAAAACCACTAACATGGCAAAAAGCACTGAAATGGCATCACTGAGGTTTACGCCAGGGACGTGAACTTCGATCCATGGTAATCAACTTTGTAATTACCTTCTTAAATAAACTCTAATTTCATTTTGCAATTGTAAAACTAATATTCATTATCAAACACAAAATGCCAACAAGGACTATTAATAAGTTGATAATTCAACACCTTATTCATAATTTAAAAAATGGTAAATATCCTGCAAGATTAGGGAGGTGGTGGGAGATTCCGGGCGACTGAGACTCGAATGTCGGTTTACCCAACTGTCGAATATATAGTGTAACGTACCAAAAATGAAAATCTCTTCCACGGCGGATAAACTTTCATACAACGTGGAGGAAATAATAACATAACCAAAATCAATTTTTCTCTAGAATTCATTTTAAACTTCACCAAACTTTCGAGTAAATAATACATTTTTTACTTAGAAAGATTCGGCGAAATTTGCCATTCTATTATAACCGACTTTAAGGGAATCATTAACATTGCATAATTTGAAGTTTGCTTGACTTTTCATTTGCAAACTTTACTCAACTAATATGAAATTTGGGTTAAACGCATCTCAGGGTACCATGGTACCTGACTAGGCCTAGCGACCCTTTTCTATTGTGCGGTGCTCCGCCTCAAGGGAGCTCGAACTCGAAGCAGGACGAAGCGCTGTGGTGCTCAACCGTAGGCTTCTGTGTATGTACGCGCGAGGGTTCCTTTAAAATTTAAATGTATCTGTTCCCACCTCTATTTCCACCGGAGGCTACTGACTGTGTACGTGGCGGTGGTAATGCAAAGTACGTAACGTTATCGTTGGCTAACTGTAATTGCAAAGTAACGTACGTTAGATAAATAAATGAATAATCAAATGAATAATTAAATGATGCATAATTGAGTGAATAAATGTTTATCGCCTTCTTTCGAAATCCGCGAGGAAAATAAAAAAATCTTGAAAATTCACCAAATGGCGGCAGTTTTTCTGAAAATGTTAAAAGTCGATTTTCTCAAAAAATCCACACTTATATATTTTTTTTTTTTTTTTTTTTTGAATTTGTACTATCAGAAGGTATACCTTGTGAGTTTAATGCGGGCTAAATGACTTTTGTGGGCAGGAGAATTTTTTGTCATAAAATCGAATTTTCGCATTTTTCTTGAAAATAACAACAGATACAAAAAAATTTTGAGAAAATAGTTTGCACATTTAAAAAAGTTCTACAAAAAGTTCTCTTACGAATTTATGATATCTTGTAACATTTCCGAGAAAAATGAAAAAATTCAATTTTCATAAACAAAAAATTATCTTCATTCCTGGTTTATGGAAATACCCACCATTTTTGTTAAATATTAATCCAGGTAGTATTTATTTATTTTTTAAACTGAGATTCAGATAATGTTTTGATACATTCTTGAAAAATATCTGGATAAATGTGAAATATATTTAAATATATTGGCATTCATTTTGTAACGTAGATTTTTTCAGCAAAAAATTTCAAAATTCGAATTTATGAAAAATAATTTTCTGATGATAAAAATTTTTCAGCCCACGCAAAACTAACATGGAGTTTTCCTCATATGAACGTATATATTTTTTTAATATTCAACAAAAATGGTGGGTATTTCCACAAGCCAGGAATGAAGACAATTTTTTGTTTATGAAAATCGAATTTTTTCATTTTTCTCGGAAATGGTACAAGATATCATAAATGCGTAAGAGAACTTTTTGTAGAAATTTTTCAAATGTGCAAACTATTTCCTCAAAATTTTTTTGTATTTGTTGTTATTTTCAAGAAAAATGCGAAAATTCGATTTTATGAAAAAAAATTCTCCTGCCCACTAAAGTTATTTAGCCCGCATTAAACTCACAAGGCATTTTCCTTATGACAGTACAAATTCAAAACATACACAGAAGCCTATGGTTGAGCACCACAGCGCTTCGTCCAGCTTCGAGTTCGAGCTCCCTGGAGGCGGAGCACCGCACAATAGAAAAGGATCGCTAGGCCTAGTCAGGTACCATGGTACCCTGAGATGCGTTTAACCCTGAAATTTTATCCCATTTTTCCTCAATGTATGACAGAATAGTTTTTAATAATTTCATCACGTGCATTAATGTTTACTTTTGAAAATCTTTACTGTACATTTGGACACTTTAATCTGTGCTATTAAAGTTTACCGAACTGCCATGTATTATTGAACCTTTCGCACGTTACAAATTATTACAATAATGTCAAAAATTCTTCTTTTGGTCCATATATCCCAATTGTACTCAAAAGTTTGGTAAAGATTCGTAACCAAATTTTCTCCGTGCATGAAAAGAAAACTGATAATGCTCAGTTATTGGATAATGACATTGCTTCTTTTGTCAGTATATCTCAAAATATGCAATCACCTTGGAGTGACGACGAAATTCAAGTATAAAAATAATATTCACAAAGAAGTTCATTTGATATTGTTTATAAACACTTTTTTATTCAAACTTTTCATGCAAAAGCTATTAATAAATAAGTGAAGTATCGTCGGTAAAAAATGCTAATGATTTCACCTTTTTTGTTTTTTCACTGCATATTTGAAATTTTTTAATTCTGCGAATTTTCTGTTTTGAGGAAATATCACGTGACATTAGGGTTGTAGGGGGGGGGGGGGCAAAAACTCACGGTGTGTCACGTGGAGGTAGGGGTCGGAAATCCGTCAAAAAAGCATCACGTGATTTATGGATCTCCCCTTATTGATGGTGTAGGACTGTAGGGAGTTGTGAAATAAATCACAGGCAAGAAACAGGAGCGGCGCTTTCTGCAAACAGATCCAGCCTCGCTTGCTGCTTTGGGAATTGCACCCGCTCCAGCGTGGCTATAATTTATTTGTTTGAATAATGAATGACTGTTAATGAAAAACACAATATATATATATATATATATATATATATATATATATATACATACATACATATATATCGATGGTTTCTACGAATATTAGGCTATTGTTCCGTTACTGTTCGTTAAGAAAGCGACTATCGTTCCATTACGGAGAAGAATTAGTCGATCGTTCCCCTACGGATAAGAATTAGTCTAACTTCATTTTTTAAGAAATTCAGTGAACAAGTAGAAGTGGTAAAAGAAAAAAAATTCTTTAAAAATGTCTTGTTTTGAAAATTATAGGAGCCTTAATTACGTTACAAACTGTAATACAAAATACTGGAGTTTTAAATTTGTAGGAAATGTTCCGACGAATAATAGGCTACCTTCTATACAATAGCATCTCAAATGTAAATTTCTCAAATAACACAGCCAAACAAAAAAACTCTTTTCGGGCCTGGAGGCCAGACCATGTTTATTATATGTTTTTGGGGTCACTGAATCTGAATCCGAGGTCCTAAAAACCCCAGCACGCTAGGGTTCTGACATAACCTCAAAAAACTTCATAACAAATCTTTCTTCGGGTCTGGAGGTCCGGCTATGTTTACTATATGTTTTTGGAGTCGCTGAATCCGAATCTGAGGTCTAAAGGACCCCCGCACGTCAGGGTTCTGACATAACCTCAAAAAACCTCATAGAAAATATAGTTTTGGGTCTTGAGGTCAGGCGATATTTACTATATGTTTTTGGGGTCGCTGAATCCGAACACGAGGTCCAAAAAACCCCAACACGCCAGGGTTCTGACACAACCTCAAAAAACCTCATAAAACATCTTTTTTCGGGTCTGGAGGTCAGAACATGTTTACTATATGTTTTTGGGGTCGCTGAATTCGAATCCGTAGTCTCAAAAACTCCAGCACGTCCAGGTATTGATTTTCAAAGAAACTCCTGAAATTTATTCATCCACCTTCACGGCAGGCGCACGCAAGCGTTTTACGATGCAGAGAGTCGGATCCTCAGGATTCGGAATCAGCGACCATAAAAACATATAATAAACTTAGTCTGACCTCCAGACGAGAAAAAAGATTTTTATAGGGTTATAGGATTCAGCGACCCCAAAAGCATATAGAAAACATGGTCTGATCTCCAGACCCAAACAAAGATTCTTATGAGGTTTTTTGAGGTTATGTCAGAAGTCTGACGTACTAGGGTTTTTTGGACATCAGATTCAGTTTCAGCGACCCCAAAAACATATAGAAAAGATGGTCTGATCTCCAGACCCAAAACAATAATTTTTATGAGGTTTTTTGAGGTTATGTCAGAACTCCGACGTACTGGGGGTTTCTGGACATCAGATTCAGATTCAGCGACCCCCCAAAAATGTAGAAAACATGGTCTGATCTCCAGACCCGAAAAAAGATTTTTTATAAGGTTTTTGGAGGTTATGTCAGAAACCTGACGTAGTGGGGGTTTTTGGACCTCATATTTAGATTCAGCGGCCCCAAAAACATATAGTAAACATAGTCTAACCTCCAGACCCGAAAAAAGATTTTTTATGAAGTTTTTTGAGGTTATGTCAGAACCTTCACGTTCTGGGGTTTTTTGAACATCGGATTCGGATTCAGCGACCCCAAAAGCATAAAATTAACTTATTCTGACCTTCAGACAAGAAAACAGATTTTTATAGGGTTTTTTTTGAGGTTATATCAGAACCCTGACGTGCTGGGTTTTTTTGGGCCTCGGATTCGGATTCAGCGACCCCAAAAGCATACAGAAAACATGGTCTGATCTCCAGACACAAAAAAGATTTTTTATAAGGTTTTTGGAGGTTATGTCAGTAACCTGACGTGCTGGGGTTTTTTAGACCTCGGTTTCGGATTCAGCGACCCCAAAAACATATAGTGAACATGGTCTGATCTTCAGACCCAAAACAAGTTTTTTATGAGGTTTTTTGAGGTTATGTCCGAACCCTGGCGTGCTGACGATAATTGCAAATAAATATTTTTAGTTCATTCACTCCATCACAATTTATTGCGAAAATATTGTATTATTTTCTAATTGATACATATATACCTAAAAGTTCCTAAAATCCATTTTCCATCATGACCAGCCCTATCCGACCGCGTGCAAAAGCACTGGCTAAGGTTTGATGCCAGCCGTGAACTAATCCGCTGGCGGCGCTGCTGCGCTTCTTGCTGGCAGATACATGAGGCTATATGAAAAATTCAAATAAAAAATTAAGAATTGATGAAATAAATAAGTTTAAGTGATTGATAGTGCGTGTCAAAGAAATTAATTATTGTAAAGAAGGCTTTTTTGCATTAATATGGCCGGATATAGAGGTAATAGATGCGTAGTTCCGAAATGCAATTCGGTCTACGAATCCTCTTTGGAGAAAGTTCACCTTTTTTCTGCTCCCAAAGAGAGAGATTAGAAAATTATATCTAAGATATGTGTCACATTATCTAGAGCATGGTTCAATGGTATATAATATAATATTTTTCGAAAACAAATTTTCAAACCGCCTAACATATATGTATATATATATTTTAATTAACGGTAATCCAAAAGAGTGTGAAAATATACAACTGGAGAGCTCAAGTTCATGAATATCATTATTATTAATTATATTATTATCACATCAATATTAATAAGCTGAGAATTTATTGTATAAATGGTAAAAGTATATATATAACGTGCTCTAAGAATTCTAAAAATTCTTTATATTCATTATATTTTCATATGACTTTTAAAATAAATTAAAATAATAATATAAAGATATAAAAAGACAGAATATTGTACAATATTCATCAACTACGCATGTAAGAAAATTAATGGATGATAAAATTAAAAAAAAAATAGTTGTGAATTCGAAGTGTCTAAGGGTGATTGCCAAAAATTGGACCAGCACTTTAAACCCCACTCATTTTCGACTTTTCCTTCGAATAATATCTTTTTTCTAAAATCATTTCAGTAAAGTGCTTATATCAAAACACAATTTAGTAAAGTTTCAAAGTTTTAGACTTCGTTTAAAAATTAAAAATAAAAAAATACGAAAAATGTATTGTCAGGCACATGTCCCAAACTGAAAATTTTAAAATGAAAAATTGGTACATAATATTAACACCATGTTTTTTAAATATTTGAAATTCACAGGTATCATTTATATTGAATTTGAAAGGATAAAAATCAAGAGTGGAGTTCAATATTTTAGAGTTCAATTCTTATATTCAACGGCCATACCACGCTGGAAACACCAGTTCCCGTTAGATCACTGAAGTTAATCAGTGTTGGGCGCGGTTAGTACTTGGATGGGTGACCGTTCGAGAATAATACTACTGCTTTGCTGTTGGCGGTCGTGGGTGTGGTGAGCCCACACTTGTAGTTATTTACTACAAGAAACTGTCCACCTAGAAACACTACCCGAATCGGGTAGTGTCACGCCTACCCCTAGAGGCTCGCCGAAAGGGAAACGGCTTAATGGTATAAAAAAAAAAAGGATTTTAAAAATTACATCAAAGTCAGTCTCACAGGGATTTTGTCTTGTTATGCTGCATTGTTTTTTTAAGTTTAAACTCGAAAAGTAAATATTTATAATACGGGCTAAATTTTGTAATGTTACACTTAAAAAATTTGTGGTATAGTTAAAAATCGATGTGCAACTCTAATTCCAAAAAACATAAAATAATAATTACTATTTTTGCGTAGTATTTTTTGCAAAATGTCCTGTAACCATGTATGCTAATTTATGATACCATAAAATAAGAGGATATTTTGAAGTAGAAGAAAGTAAACTGTGAAAATATTAATTTTTTTCATATTTTAAAACATTTTCATTTCCTTTCACGCGTCCTTTATCAACATGTATAGTTTATATCCATGACAAATACATCCCTTGATCTGTAAGTTTGATATTTTAATACTCTTGGGTAAAAGAAAGCGCTACATACAAAAAAGAAACCAAACGAGTGTTTCCACTTTGTTTGTATTTATATGGTGCTCATTTCACGAGCACTTTGCTTCCCGTTAGCAAATGTATTTGCTTCCTCATAGAGGAAGCATTAGTTATTTTTTTCAATATTAGACAAACCAAAGTCTTCATTTTGCTCAATTTAAAAATAGAAATTTACCAAAAATGAAAAATTACAAAATAATACAAAAAATTTTTTAAATACAAAGACAAATCAGACAAATTAAATCTTGCGTTCGAAATAATAATTTTTGGAGCTGGAAAGGGGAAAGGAAAAGTTCTGACAGCACCCTATCCCTTTCCCAGCTTTATGATTTCTTCACAAAAATTGTCATAATATTACTCTATTTGAAAATTTATGATCAAAAAGTCTTTTCTATTCATGCATCAACTTTGAATTATGTCGATGAAAAAAGTTTTTCTGTTTGAAACTGATGATTCAGATATTATAAATGAGCAGAACTTCCCTAATCTTCAATAAACTGTATTATTATTATTATAGATCAATCGATCTGCCTCGAATCAAGAGATTTTTTCCGTTCTTGCATCAATTTTTAATTATGTTAATGAAAAAAGTTTTACTATAAAAAAACGATTTTCAAAATATATAAATAACTATAACTTCCCTACTTTTGGATAAAATGCGTGATTCTTATAGGTCAATCGATTCGTTTCGAACCAAGGAATCTTTTATATTGTTGCATCAACTCTGAATTATGCTAATGAAAAAAGTTTTACTATAAAAAACTGATTTTCAAAATATATAAATTACCATAACTTCCCTACAATTTGATAAAATGCATTGATATTATTGGTCAATCGATTCGTTTCGAACCAAGGAATCTTTTATATTCTTGCATCAACTCTGAATTGTGCTAGTGAAAAAGTTTTACTATAAAAAACCGTATTTTAAAATATTATGCATTACCATAGCTTCCTTACTCTTCGATAAAATTTATTAATATTATAGGTCAATCGATTCGACTCGAATCAACACACCTTTTCTGTTTTTGCATCAACTTTAAATTATGTTAATGAAAAAATTCTTACTATAAAAAACCGATTTTCAAAATATATAAGTTACCAGAACTTCCCTACTATTTGATAAAATGCATTATTATTATAGGTCAATCGATTCGTTTCGAACCAAGGAATCTTTTATATTCTTGCATCAACTCTGAATTATGCTAGTGAAAAAAAGTTTTACTATAAAAAACCGATTTTCAAAATATATAAATAACCATAACTTCCCTACTCTTCAATAAAATGTATTAATATTATAGGTTAATCGATTCGTCCCAAACCAAGGAATCTTTTATATTCTTGCATCAACTTTGAGTTATGCGAATGAAAAAAGTTTTACTATAAAAAACCGATTTTTAAAATATTATTGAGTGCTAGAAAAAAATGCAATAAATATTTTTAGAAATCCTTTGGTCAGTTTCAAAATATTAGTGAGGAAAATAAGCTCTCCAAATTTCATCAATTTATCTGCAACCGTTTTCTAGTTATCGTGTTCACAAAAAAGCGTGACATCCACACATCCATCCACACATCCACACATCCACACACACACACATCCGGACAATTGCTTAGAACATTGTATTAGACATTTTTAAATTAGGGAGGGTTTAATTAAATGAATTTAAAAATTTTGAAAAATGTCACCATTACAAAGCTTCCTCTATGAGGAAGCAAAATTGTTTAAACAATGTGTTTAATTTATTGAGCAAAGTAAGTCATGCAGCGAACTGTCTAATTCGCAGCCCTCACTAAATTTTTTTACGCGGCCACGCAGTTTTTGGCTGTAGCACAACGCCAAGATTTTTTACTGTGTTTCAGCCCGAATGATTAGCCGGGGGGCTTGAGCGGTTAGGAATGAATTGCGTTAGTCTCGTGTCATGAGTATAGGTAGTTATAATCCCCGCAGCGATCGTCCAATTTTTTAAAGCTTAAAAAGCATGCGATTAATATAAGTAGTAATTGTGTGTGTTACATTATGTTTAAAGAAATTTATAAGTTAAAAATAATATATTATAAATGTAAAAAAGAAGTCCCTGGTCACAACCTACTGGAAAAGCGAACAAAGAAAAAATTATGCGAACTGAAATTGTTTATGCACACACTCTTGTCGATTACACATGGACTCTCGACCTCCTAACGCGTGCTTTTGATTGGTTAATCTTTAATTGTTAATAACTCGGTAATTATTAACTTTAGAACAATTTTTTATAATTATTTTTGACGCCATTTTTTTGTTAGAATTCGAAAATGTTTTTTGAGTACAGGGACACCCTGTATATATGTATATATATATATATATATATATATATATATGTGAATGTGGGCGAAACGCCCACATTCAGTGGACGGTTCAACTTAAGAATGACGTGCTAGGCTGCTACGATGCCAGTATTATCCCTGTTCGCGGAGGCTTCATGGCGCGTATGCATACTCTGTGGTGCCAGAAACACCCAGAGCTTCAA
>CAKNXH010056535.1:9523-27528 GCA_932178445.1 Andricus quercusramuli
TACCTGTTACTGTTGGGACAATATCTGATTATTTAAAAATTATTTTTCACATTTTAGTTTGATCTGCTATAAAAGCGTGTTTTTTAATTTTTTTAAACTATTATTTATTTTTGCTCTTTCAGTCTTTAAACGAACTTAAATTGCATAGTAACTTGAAGACTCGACTTTCTGGTATATCATATGTGACACAACAGATTATCAAGTTGTTGTATGAATTATCTCGTAATCCAATCATTTCCGTACTGTCATATTCAAATTATATAATATAATATTTATGATCATAATATTAAGAAAATTTGTTTCGAAATTTCTGTTCAAAATATAAACTTTTGAGTTCCTTGTCTGCACATGTACTGGGAAGGGGATTTGGTAAATTAAGTATGAGTTTTTAGTAATTCACGGTCGGTATAGTAGAGTTTATACAATATTTTTTGTCTTCCCGTCTTTTTAAGAATTTTTTTATTATAATATTTTAGTTCATGATATCTCAAAATTTAGTTCGAAGTCCCCTTACTTGAATCTATTTTGGTTTTTCAGGAAATTGATTTTTCTACACGTAGAGAAACAGAATCGGTAAATCTAGCATGCGTCTTTAGTATCTCCTAGTCAGGATAATGAGACAAACTTATTAAATGATTGCATTGCCACCGGCCCTTGATGAGTGCGCAAAGTTTCAATTTAATGTGAGGCCTTAAAGTGGGTGAAAAAAACGTTAAAAAATTCCGTTACATAGATATATACATACATACATACATACATACCTACATATATACATACATAGATACATACATACAGGTGAAGCTTTTAAACTCAAGCCGGACACGTCACCACCTACCTAAATTATATAAGAGACTGTGGGTCTTATTTTGCAGTTCATATTCCGTAATTAAAACATGAAATATACATTTTGAATATAGCCAAATTTGGAAAAATTTGATGAATGAAATATTTTCTACGATAGCGTCTGTGCCGTTATGCAGGATGTTTTTTTCAATTTTCGTCTAAAAACTGATTTCTTCTATTTGATTTTCCTCTTCACGATTATTACTTTCTCCTATACCCTCAAATTCTTTTTGAAGATAAAATTTCCCTATAAATTGAAATGAATGATAGTTTCTACCCTTACGTATACAAAGTATTTCTCAATTTATGGTATTTTTTTGACTTAAACCTTCCGCCTCTCTTTTTTGAAGATGAATCCTAAGTCGCATAAGCGTACATTGAGGAGGAGAGCAGAGAAATCTGTACTGAAACGGAAAAAAATCGACGATCTTCGTGCATCTGTACTTGGATCCTATCTAAATTGTGACACAGAGGAGAGAAGCACCTCCACAGAAGAAGATAATCTGAAGTCGAACGATGAGGATGATATCCTCGTTGCCGAAATGTCTGAAAATTGTAACGATTATAATGATTATAATGATCATGGTTCTTCACAAGAACATGTAATTATCTCAGACTCTACAGAATCTGACCAAGGTGGTAGCACTGGAGATGAAAGAATTAATATAACTGATGAAATTTTAGAAATCAGTTTTGATAATGGGAGTTTCAATGGATCCAATGGAAGCGATAATGATATAATATTCGACGATGATGCTGAGAGAGAACAATACATCATAGAATCAATACGCGATTGGGCATCGTAAGGAGGAATTATGTCAATGAATAAATTAGTAAATTTACTCGGTAGGCTCAAGGTTGTATTCTCTCTCATACCAAAAAGTTATAGGGTGACGGACAACTGTGCACGGAGCAACTTTGCACGACAGTGGCCACTGGTACAACTGTGCACGTTGCTGGCCACAGGCACAACTGTACACCGGGATATCTGTGCATGTCTCAAATTTGGCGTGCACAGATGGGACACTCCCAACTGTGCACGTCGTAATGTCGACGTGCATAGATTGTACCCTAGCAACAGTTAACGTGCACAGAGGGGAGACTCCCAACTGTCCACGTTGAAATGTCGACGTGCACAGATGGTACCCTAGCAACGGTTAACGTGCACAGATGGGAGACTCCCAACTGTACACGTGCACAGATGACACCCTACCAACGGTTCACGTGCACAGATAGGAGACTCTCAACTGGGCACGTGCACAGATGGGAGACTCTCAACTGTGCACGTCTCAATTTGCGAGGGGTACAACTGTGGACGGAACAACTGAGCAGTTGCCCAACTGTGCACGTCGAGGGCCGGTGGTACAAACTGTTCATGCTCTGGGCTACTAACACAACAGTTCACGTGCACAGATGGGAGGCTCCCAACTGTGCACTCCTCCATTGATACGTTCGGGTTATCAAGACACAAGTCCACGTGCACAGATGGGAGACTCCCAACTGTGCACGTTTAAATTAATACTATGAGATTTTCAACTGACAAGTCCACGTGCATGGATGGGATACTCTCAACTGTGCACGTGCACAGATGGGAGACTCCCAACTGTACACGTGCAAAGATGGGAGACTCCCAACTGTGCAAGTCTCAATTTATACGATCATATTATTGACTTATAAGTCCACGTGCACAGATGAAAGACTCCGACATTGCACGACGTAATTAAATGAGTCATATTTTTCACTCAGAAGTATTAAAATCATCAATTTCACTTAAAACTTGTACGGATGGTACCCTTCCAACTGTGCGTGTTTCGATTAATAAAATCATTCGTCATCCAAAAGTGCACGTTCGCAGATTGTACCTTCCCAACTGTGCACGCCTCGATTGATACTATAATTTTTCGAATGAAAGTTCACGTGCACATATGGCACCCTCCCATCTGCGCAAATCCCAATTATTACGATTAGAATTGATATGCGCACAGTTGTAAGCCTCCTATATGAAAGGCCCGCGGTCTAAACCTGTTAACTGAAATTTTTTTCGAAATCTACTTTATTGCATTTTATTGAAGTTTTTTAATATGCGGCCACTATCCTTCCAGCCGCATGTTGAAATTATAATTTTTGATGAATTTTTAACAAACGCGTCTCGGTATCTGAAGCACTTGTCCGCGGTCTCAACCTGTTAACTACTTATGGCGACTTAGGAGAATTTGTGTTTTCAATCCGTTTCGCTAAGCTAACTCGTATAAAAAGACTGAGGGGACCGTGTTACTGGGTGTTTTTTATAGTGTGTGAACGTGTGAATCACGGTGGTCCGACTCCCATGTATTTTTTTGACTGGATATTTGCTGCGCCAACACAGCCATCTTCAGTTGGTCTCGAAAAACGAAGAGCTCTGCGACGTCATGTGAAGTTTAAATTCTTAACCTCAAAGTTTGTTCACGTCGTTTTTTTGCTCGGTGTATTTGGTTTGTTGAAATGGTTAAACTAAAATTAAGAAAATTTACGCGTAAGTATAGAATAACTTTATAAATTGTGACATGTTTCTAGTTGAAAACATTCACGTAAATTCAGTGTTCATTTAACCAGGGTGTCTAGCGCTTCAACAACAAAAGATCCCTGGCGTTCGGCCGGTCCGCCAGGGATTCCAGGAGTTTTCAGGTTTTCCATGACCAAATAATCGAATTTTAAATGAGAAAGATTAAACTTCAATCAAAAACAATTGCATTTTCATCGAAATAATTGAATTTTCTAGAAGACAGTTTAGCTCTTAGAAAAAACTGAATTTTAAATCCAAAAAGAAAAACTTCTTGTCCAAAAAGGATAAGTTTTTTTACAAAATACTTGAGTTTTTAACAAAAAAGTTGAATTTTTAACCAAATGCTAGCATTTTCTACCTACTGAAATGAATTTTGAAACAAAAAATATTAATGTTCAACCAAAAACAGTTAAATTTTCAACACGAAAATTTGAATTATCAACAAAAAGATGAATTCTCTACGAAAAACTGAATAGTTGACATTCTTGAACAAAACAAAAAACGAATTTTCAGCAAAATAGTTAAATTTTCAAACAAAATAGAAACAAATTTCTAACAAAATAGTTGATCTTTTAACAAAATTTTTAAATTTGCAAATTACAAAAATGAATTTTTAGCAAGAACGACTAATTTTGAACCAAGAAGATTAATTTTCTACCAAAAAAGACCAATTTTAAACGAAATACAATAATTTTCAAATAAATAGTTGTATTTTCAACTCAAAAAAAAAATTTTTCAGTACAAAAATACTAAAACCAAATAGTTCAATTTTCAGCTAGATATGAATTTTCAACTAAAATGATGAATCTGCAACCAAGAAAATAAATTTTGAACGAAGTGGGTTAACTTTTGATGGAAGAAATACAAATTTTCAACCCGAAAAACGAATTTTCTACAAATCGGTTGAATGTCTCAGGCAAGAAAGAAAAAAAATCTCATCTAAATTGTTAAACTTTTAAGCCAAATCGTTGCAGTTTTAATAAAAAAAGAAGAAATTTTAACCAAAAAGGTTAGGTTTCTACCAATTTAGAAAGTCAATTTTTAATTAAAATGATGAATTTTCAAAAAAAACAAAAAAAAACAAAAAACAAAGTAGTTCAATCGTCACTCAAATAAATCAATTTTTTATTTCCTGTAAAATTCGTAACTAAAAATATAATCATCGCGAGGCAACAGCTGAAAAATATTAAAAATTGTATAAAACATTAAAATTTTCACCAGGTTCTTCGAGGTAAAAAATTCAAGATCTTTTGCAGGCTTTAAGGATTTTTAGGATGACAGACACCTTCAATTCAACTGGACAGATTTCTACGTGAATATTCTCACCTGGGTCATTATTTAAAATATTTTTATATGAAAATGTGTAGTTTGGAAAAATTATATCTTTTCATACATTTTCAGTAAGAAAATGAGTGTTTGAAAAACTGAGATAGTTAAATGTAGTGTTTTCGGCTGTCGTTCGGGGACAAAGGAAACACTTCATCGTTTGCCTCATGATAGAACTATTGGACATTCATGGGTAGTTACATGTGGGAATCCGCAGCTGCTCGAAACGTCTTACGATGCCACTCGAAAAAAAGGTCTTTGAATTTGTCTTCTACACTGCAATGATTCGTGCTATTTAGCACAAACGAATAGGCCGACATTGAAGGCGGATGCTGTGCCAACTCTGATGCTGCCATCATCAAAATGTAAACCAATGTCCACTTTCACCGATGTTCAAGAAGTTATGGACAAAGATAAATTGGACATGCAAATTAATTTCAAAGACATCGTCCAAAATCAGACCTCTCCAGGCTTGCGATACAATGCTTCACCAAAATCGCCACACATCAGAAAAAGTTTGGCGATGACAGATGGTGAGATAGTGCAATCACCAATTTTTCGTCTAGCGACTTGGAAAGGTCCAGAACTTTTGGTTTCATCAAAAGTTGATGAGGTGCAATCCACATCGAAGAAAACCGGAGAAAGACTTGACGTAGCTAGTCCAGTTATTCTTCGCGCGAAGAAAAACGAAAATAACGATCCAGATGATTTTGATGAGGATCAGATTGTCAATCCAGTGATGTCAAGCACGCGAAAGTAAGGAGAAAAAATACAACCACATATGAATGTAGAGTTATTGAGGACTCCAAAATCTTTGCAAAAAAAACTGCTAAGAGAAGGCTTTTAGATGACATGGGTAGTTTAACAAATAAAGTGCACAAAAATGGTAAGACCCCAAGGGCTAGAAAGATTTTTGATGCTGCATCCGAAATTAGAGAGAAATCGTATCAGAATAAAAAGACAGTTAAAAGGTACAATTATAATAAACATTTATTTTTACAAAAGATAAAAATAACGTACAATAAATGCATTCATTTTACATATCAAAATTTAGAAGCTAATGATAATCAAACGAAATATCGTGCAACGATGATTATTGAAAAGTAAATTGTGGAGTCATAATTTAAGATTTATTAATCTAAATTTTTTACTTTATTTTACTAATTTTTTAATTTGTCTGCGTTTATAATGCGCATTGAAGGTAGAATATTAATTTATGGAATCCATGTAATATTTACTGATCTCTATTTCTTATTATTTACATTTTACGTGTAAGGTATGATTGCTGAAGTTGTGAGGTAACGTGGGATTCTATCATATACCTCACATTTTAATTTTTTCAATTAATTTTTAATGCCTCTAATCAAAGTTTAATGGACAACTCATATTTTGTACAATTTTATTTACTGAGGAATATAATTTCGCATTCGTTATATTTCACTGCTTTCGTTGACTGCTCTATAAAGCTGATTAAGTGAGTGTTACTAAATCAATACGTAAGCCTTACTATGTGAATTAGTAGTTTTTTAATGTAAATTAGTAGTAACTTCTTACTTATTCAGAGTTAGAGAATATTGAATGCAAATTCTATTGTACCTTGACAAACAGTAGAGTAACATTTTCTTACAAATATAGATACGCAATTCGATTACGAGCAGCGAAGAAGTATCGAAAAATGTTTGTAACGAAATTCTCAAGACTGTCAAGACCTCAGCAAATATTTATTGAAATGCAGCTTCGTCATGTAGACGTTAGTCCACGTAATAGAAGATTTAGCAATGAAGAAAAAGTTCTTGCCCTATCATTGTATAAAAAATCTGCCCGCTGCTGTCGTTAAGATAATCTTGTAGGGCGTGCAAAAAGAAACATTTTTCTTTTCTAGACTTTTTTTCGTATCGTGCGTTTTTCGGCTGAAAATGTTAATTTTCGTTTATTTTTTTGGATATTGCAAATGCTGTAACTCTGAAAATTTTCATTTTATCGGAAAACTCATTGGAATAAATTGTTTGAATTTTCGATTTTCATGAGCGGCCGTACATATAATTTTCAAATTTTGAAAAAAATGGTCTAAAAAATTTTCAAAATGCTCTCACTTTTTGAATTTGTATCCAAAATGGCTGGCTAACGAACCTGACCTGTATTTTCGGACCACAAAACTGGGTGCAGAAGGAAATTTGAATAAAAAAATTCTTCCGAAAGTTATCGCGTCGTCAGACTACAGACAGACAGACAGACATGTTCGTAAAAACCATTTTTTCTGACTCAGGGGGTCTCAAAACGTGGACATTTGACAAAAGCCGGGGGGGTCAAATTTCACACACATCTAATACCTTCTCTAGATGAGAATGTAAAAATATATATTTTCAAGTAGGGAAGAGTGGGGTATGGTGTCCCTGTGGGGCATGGTGTCAATTACAAAAAACGCCCTCGTTTATTGATTTCCATATTATTTTTTTGCATAAAATGTCTTTCTTCGTTTGGAAAAATAGTGATGTCATGAAATTTTCATTTTAAAATACGCGTCAGAAGAGTTATTATGAAAAAAACAGTTTTCGCAGAAACAGATGGAAAAGTCTTTGGCAGAAATTAAGCAGTTACGCCATATTTTGAAATACTTAAAGGATGAAAATGTGAGATTCTAATAGGTGATTTATTTATTTAAACGTATGGTATCATAAATTGTTTTTATAAACGTTCTAAATGTACTAAAATTAATAAAATCTTGAAACATGACATGCGGGGCATACTGTCCCTAAAACTTTGTGACGATGGTAACAGTGCTTGATAACAGGTCGGTAATTTGATCGATAATGTAGAAAAACACAGCAATTTATTTATGTCTGTTCTGTCTAATTAAATTCGAGGTTTTTAATAATAAAGTTCTACAGAAAATGAAAATCGACACGTGATTTGGAAGTAAGTACCAAGTTCACGCTAAATTACTTTGAAATGGACTATCATGTGAAATTCGTGATTATAACCTACAAATATGAAAATTGTCGTTTTACAGGTTGTAAATGTATTTAAATTCCTAATTATAATTTTCTATTAAAATATACTTGAAAGGATTCTCTTTACTTAACCGCTCAATTTCATGTTCTATTCTTTTGAAAGAGACCAGCATGTAAACTTTGAGGTTATAACCTGAAAAAATTGAAACTTATTGTTATAAAGTTTTTTCATTCCTGCTTATAACTTCCCATTTCAAACACACTTTGAGCAATTCTCTACATTTATTAGGGTGGTCCTAATTACATGGGTTGAACAATAACTCATTAAATAGGATTTCGAATATTATTGTTCAATGCCTGTTTTGAATTTTCGCGCCTTTGGTACCTTTCGGTAAAGAAGATATCTGTTAAAGGCAAATGCAGATCTTTGCACGGTGAATAGAATCTTCAAGGAGTAAGAGGTTATAACTAGGTTTTGCGACATTCTTTACTTTGATTGATAAGAAAACATTTATTTAGTGTTGACCATGTCTCGAGTAATTTTTTTTTTGTTACATCATACTTTCAAGAATTATTACATTGTACGCTTTTTATTCTAAAACGTTCATATTCATGAAATAAACCGGAACTAATATGATGGACACCATGCCCCATGGTATGGGGTATGCTGACCCAAAAGCAAGACCAACGAATTAATTAAATATCAAATAACGACGTTGTTAAAAACCGGATTTAAGTAATGAAATATGCAACCTGATAATGTGAGCTTCTCACCAAATAATACAGAAATCAAAATCACATTTCAATCATAATTTAGAGGACATTTCCTTCAAAGCCTGACACCATACCCCACTCTCCCCTACCATGAGCATAAATGATGATTATTTTATTGTTTTAATCGTTAGAAATAGTATTGAGAACACTAAATCAATGAAATATTGTAAAAAAACACACTCGAGATGAAAAAAAAAATGAAATAAGCAAAGTGTCGATGAGAATGCGCCCACTTATCGGGCTGATTTTTTCACTGTTAATGACCTTTTTTACGAATAAAGCAAGAACTACACATCCTATCAAAAAGTGACCAATGCCAAATTTGTAGATCTTTTTTGTACGCACAAATTTTGTTGAATCATGATTTGTCTTATCTTGCACAGTTTGGCCGTAAAACTGAATTTTTGGATTTTTAATTATTTTTCGTGCAATGAAAATGTGAATTTTCGATTTTTCGAGAAAATTCAAAAGATCGTTAAGATAATCTTGTAGGCCGTTCAAAAAGAAACATTTTTCTTCTCTTGATTTTTTTGCGTATCGTGCGTTTTTCGGCTGAAAATGTTAATTTTCGTTTCTTTTTTTGGATTTTGCAAATGCTGTAATTCTGAAAATTTTCATTTTATCGGAAAATGTCATTGTCATAAATTATTTGAATTTTCGATTTCTATGAGCGGCGGTACATATAATTTTCAAATTTTGAAAAAAATGGCCTAAAAATTTTTCAAAATGCTCTCACTTTTTGAATTTTCTTCCAAAATGGCTGGACAACGAACACAAACCTGGGTGCTGGCACAAACCTGGGTGCAGAAGGAAGTTTGAATAAAAAAATTCCTTCGAAAGTTATTGCGTCGTCAGACTACAGACAGACAGACATGTTCGTAAAAACCATTTTTTCTAACTCAGGGGGTCTCAAAACGTGGACATTTGCCACCCCCCCCCCGCCTCGAATTTCACACAAATCTAATACCTTCTCTAGATGATAATGTAAAAATCACCACAGCCTACAGTATGATGACAAATCTATTATCTCTACCTTCGAAAACGGTTTTAAGGGGTTACCTTTCCAAAATACCGACAGACACAGGGATAAATACTTGCATTGTAGAACATTTAGCAGATCTGGCAAAGGACATGGGTACTGTGGACAAGCAAGTGAGTGTGTGTTGGGACGAGGCACATGTGCATCCGCACGTCGCTTATCACCAGAAACACCACAACTTTGTGGATATTCATGCACCATTGAAGGAGCAAATCTGCTACTGCTTTATTACCGGAAACACCACAACTTTGTGGATATTTTTGCACCATCGAAGGAGCAGATCTGCTACTGCTCACAGTCCATGCCACTTCATAGATGAAAACTGCGTTTTTCAATCTTGTTCAATTGAATCGATTCAATCGATTTTAATCAACAGTTCTTTCATTAAACACCTCTTGAATTGGAGTTACCCACTTTATTCTTAATTAAATATCATCGAACGGTATTCTAAATTAATAGCATTATTAAACCTTCTCCTTTTTCGACAATATGTAAAAGTTGGGGTAAATACAGAGTTTTACATCTAATGGTGCTAAAATTGCTTTTTACGTGGAAGATGTGAAAATTTGTAACAGTTCTTCGAATTGTTTTCCTTCTTTTACAATATTATTAAATTATTCATATTCAACTTATGAAGGTTTTTTTTTCTTTCTTTTATTGATGAATCTTCACAAATTTAATATGAATAATTGAATGATATTGTGAGAGAAGGAAAACAATTCAAAGACCTATTTAAATTTTCGCGGGTAGGGTTGCGGGTTGAGAGGGAGGAATGTTTTCTCGAGTCCAACTGAAGATGGCTCTGTTGGCGCAGTAAATATGGGAGTCGGACCACCGTGGTGTGAATCGACTTTTGGAGCTGTATTGACGTCACGTTTGCCAGTGTCGCCTATACGTTGCCTCGAAAGTACACACAAGATTGCCGCGCAATTGTTTACAAGCAATCGTAAACAGTGGTAAATAAATTTTTTTGATTCATACAACTAGTTTTCATTTTTAGCATTGTTCAACGAACATTTTGATATATAAGACTTGTCTGTAGGTATACCGAGAGCGCAGGAAGAATGCGATCGAGGGAAAAAAATCAAGACGCTTGCGCACCAGGAGCGCGCTCCTGCAGATAACAGGCTAAGACCGCGGGACCCTCTTGCAGATAACATACGTACAGATTCAAACCGTTGTAAAAAGTTTAATTCTATTAGAATTGTTATAAATATTATGTATATTATTGTTATAGCGGTGTTCAACCAAATAAACTTGGAGGTTCGAATAAATCTTTACAATTTTCAAAATGAAAACGTTTTTCCGTCGCTGTATACAATTTCTAAAATGTCAGTTAACAGGTTCAGACCGTGGACTCTTCATATGTGCACGCGGACTTGTAAGTTAAGCCTGTTATCTCATTAATTGATACATGCACAGTTCGGAGGGTACCATTTGGGTACGTGGACTTACAAAAATGTATAATGCTACTAATTGATGCGTGCACAGTTGGGAGTCTCCCATCTTTGCACGTGTACAGTTGGGAGTCTCCCATCTTTACACGTGTACAGTTGGGAGTCTCCCATTTGTGCACGTGCACAGCTGGGAGTATCCCATCCATGCATGTGGACTTTTCAATTGAAAATCTCATAGTATTAATTTAAACGTGCACACTTGGGAGTCTCCCATATGTGCACGTGGACTTGTGTGTTGACAACCCGAACGTATCAATGGAGAAGTGCACAGTTGGGAGTCTCCTATCTGTGCACGTGCATAGTTGGGAGCCTTCCATCTGGGCACGTGAACTGTTGCTAAGGTACCAACTGTGCACGTCGAAATTTAGACGTGCACAGTTAGGAGTATACCATCTGTGCACGTGCACAGTTGTGACAGCGGCCCACAGGGTGCACAGTTGTACCACCAGCCCTCGACGTGCAAAGTTGCTTCGTGCACAGTTGTACCACTCGCAAATTTCGACGTGCCCAGTTGGGAGACTCCCATCTGTGCACGTGCACAGTTGAAAGTATCCCATCTGTGCACGTGGACCTGCAACTTTCAAATCGAATTGTATTATTTGACACGTGCACAGTTGGGACACTCCCAACTGTGCACGTCGAAATGTCGACGTGCAGAGATGGTACCCTAGAAACGGTTAACGTGCACAGATGGGAGCCTCCTAACTGTGCACGTCGAAATTTAGACGTGCACAGATGGTACCTCTGGAACAGTTCACGTGCAGAGATGAGAGACTCCCAAATGTTCACATAGAAATGTGGACGTGCACAGATGGCCTGTGTACAGTTGTGCCCGTGGCCAATAACGTGCAGAGTTGTACCAGTGGCCACCGATGTGCACAGATGGGCTCGTGCACAGTTGCTCCGTGCAAAGTTGTACCCTTCACAAAGTTATAAAGCACTTTTACATACGCCGGTTAATGTAAATGTTATTGAACTTGATAATGGTCAATTTTGGTACAAGGGAATTAAAAAAAATTTAGAAAAATATGAACGAATCATCATTGATATAAACATAGATGGACTTCCTCTACACAAAAGTGAAAAAAAAATTTGGCCAATTTTGGGAAAACTCGTAGGGGGCAAGAACGAGCCATTCATCATAGCTTTGTATTTTGGTAAGTGTGATCCACAAGACTTGGAAGAGTTTTAGGGCGATAATATCACAGAAGTAGAAAATATGATGAATAATGGTTATACAATCGAAGGAGTAATATATCCATTCGAAATTCGTCATTACATACTAGACGCTCCAGCAAGGACTCTCGTTAAATGCTGCGTAGGGCATTGCGGATTTTCATCGTGTGAAAAGTGCAGAGTTTGGGGTGAGCATATGGACAATCGAGTAACCTTTGCTCATCTTGATTTGGATCCATTGCATCTGCTCCACCATGGGGTTTTTGAAAGGTTGATTAGATGTTGGCGCGAGTGGAATGGTGCTTGGAAGTTGCATAGGGATAAATTTGCTGCAATGTCTCTTGTGCTAGAACGTCAAAGTAAAAGCTGTCCTTCAGATATCAACAGAAAACCGAGGTCTTTCGACGAGCTTAAATTTTACAAGGCTACAGAATATAGACGATTGTTCCTCTATGATGGTATCTTTCTGTTTAGAGACCACGTTCTACCGAATGTTTATAAACACTTCCTCCTCCTTTATACTGCAGCTTATATTTTATCAGGCTCTGTTCTTGTTGAGACTATGTGCGATTACGCAAACAATTTGCTAAGTACTTTCATCCAACATTCGAAGAAAATGTATGGCACAAAGTTCATTGTTTACTATGTCCAAGCTCCCTCTCATTTATCAGGAGAATGTGATGCTCGTGGAGCTTTAGAAGGCTTCAGCGCCTATCCATTCGAGAATCGATTAAAGTCAATAAAAGACTCTCTTCGTTCTAGATATGAACCTCTTCCACATATCATAAATCGTGAATTAGAAAAGACGAGAGAAATTGAAGTGCTCTTAGAAGGCACCGGAGATAACCGAGTGATTCTATCTCGATGTTTCGTGGATCTCAAAGATGCCATCAGAGGAATCAATTATAGACATATTTCCCTAAATGATGTGAATTTCCAGTTGAATGATCGAGACTCTTGTTTCAAAACAGTACATGGTGGTGTTGTGATCTTGAAAGGCATCGTTTTAAGACAGAATTCTGTTATCATGATTGGTAATAAGTTTACAAAATATGAAGACGTTTTTACGTATCCTCTTCCTTCATCAGTTATGGGTATCGTTAAGGTATCATGGATTGGAAGAAAGAAGGAGTGCATTCCTTCTCACAGAAGTAGAATCAAAATGTTGGCTCATGGCAGATATCGGCGGGAAGTACTTGTGTGTACCGCTACTGCATACCTTTCCTCTTCTTCACTGACTTACCTATCAATTTTCCTATAAATTCACGAAAAACTAATGAGAATGGAAGAAAAATATCAAGCTTGAAAAGTTCTATTCATTTATGCAAACATTTGTGAATTTTTGATCAATGACAATATTATATGAGATTGAGAAGTCTGTAAATAATACATTTCCTAGATTGGACGAATATAATAATATAATATGAAATGTTTGATCATATCATGGTCATGATACCTTCTAGTCTAAAAAATTACGAGCTCTCTCAAAATCCAATTATTTTTTGTATTATTCCTTGTTGCACAGTTTCAATCAATTGAAGCAGAAAGTGATGAAGAACAAAATGAAGACGATATTGTCATTGAAGCAGAATGCTCAAAATGGCTTGTATCCTTAGAAAAAGATTTGCGAGGAGAAATTAGATGGCCTCCTAACCCACACACTGTGAGCCACGCTGCGAAAAAAAAATTACCGACCGAACCAGAATGCCCAATTTATAAAGTCATCATCAGAAAATTTTACGGTAAGATAAAATTTTAAATTACAATCTCTGAATGTTTATTTCATTATAATGAAAATGAATTTGTTTTGCAGATACTTATTTGAATGCGTGAAATGATGCTAAAGGACGCTCTGAAACTTCTTCTTATGAGACAGAGCAAGAATTCGGGAAGGGAAAAAGGAAAAGGAAGACCAAATATAATTTGGGTTGGTCAAGTTCTGATGGAGAGTATGATTCCGATAAACGATCTCAACTTTCCTCACAGAAAAATCGTAGGAAACATGTTGTCACGCCTTCATCAGTAAGCCTACCACCTGCACCAAAAAAGACAGAGGTACAAAAAAAATTCGCAATTGGAAACACAACATAAAAAACCAGAAACCGAAATCTAGAAATTCAGAAATTCTCAGTAGGGTGAAGGACAAGGCCAAACTTCAGAAGGACAAACTCTTAGAGAGAATCATCGAGGGAAGGAAAAAGGGTCCTGTAACTATACAGTCATCAAAATTCTCGCAATAACCACAAAAAAAGGTTCTCATGAATAAAAAGATCAGGAAATTTCTAGCCAAAACACACACAAAAATCGTGAATCTCGAAAAAGTATCAATCAGTCGGGACGTTGCTCATTTGTTGAGCGTCGAGAAACCTGTGAATTCCGCCGAAGATGGCGCAAGTAATTTTCTGTCTGCTGTTCCTACACTCAGTACGGATGAGATACCATTATATGAGACTGAAAAAGTAGTGGGAACAAACCGGACGAAAACGGAACTCCCGTTTCACCGGGATAATGAAGTTTTTGATTCTCCTCGATCACTAATTTCTTTGGTGAAGAGTATCATTTCAACTCCCAATCAAATACTCCCTTCATCGCCATTCGAAGAAGCTCGCAACGAGAATACTTCGTTGGGTAAATATTTTGACAATTCTTCATTCTCATGCAGTATCATAGTTTGAGTTTTTTTTTGATGAATTGCATTCTTCTTGTTTCTTCTTGTTTCATAATTACGAGAAATATCGAAAATTTTGAAGGAAATGAACCAAATACAATTCCGGATGGAGGTTAAACTCGAAGAAATTATCAGCAAAATGAACCTTGTGGCAATGAATCAAGGGAAAGTGAATGGCGCTCTTCTTCCACACGAGAAGAGGATTGTAAGACCAAGTAATCTTCATTCAACACCTCTTAAAAGTATTGAGATTGTCAGTAAAATTTTTTAGAAGATCCTTGTAATCTTTCAGCAACCGTGAGTTATATATTATAAATTATGATGAAGGGGATTCTGGTAGGTCAGAAACCAAATTTTTTCTTCTGGAAATTCTTATTTCACACAAAAAGCGATTCTAGATTACCAGTATTTTTCCATGTTAAAGTAGTGATGTGAAAATGTAAGAAAAAATGTTTTTCATTTCTTTTTTTTGTCTTTTTCTTGGTAAGTTAGTTCAGTGAAAAAAGAACTCTTTTTTCATGGTACCAATCTTCACTTTAACATAAAAAAAATATTGATACTCTGAAATTGTTCCTTCTGTGAAATAAAGTTCACAAAATTTTTTTTTTCATTTCTGTTTTACCAGAATAGCCCTTTAATCGTTCATCATTCGAATGGACTTCAAGATATATTTGAGATTTATATTCCTTTTATTTTTCAGTCTGACTACCTAAGCCGCTGCGTCAATTCAGATACACCCAAATCCACAGTGAAAATTCTGAAGCAACTCATGACAAACTCGCTGGCTTCGGATTACAATTTTCTTGGTGAAGGATCTAAGGAATCTTTCAAGGATCTGCATTTGTGGGAAACTTTCCAAGGTTAGAATTTCGAAATATTCTCCTAGTTAATATGGAGATCAAGGTAGACCTAAAATAAGCGGGGCCACCCCTGGATCTACTCGGATAGATGAAAAAATATTCCTGAAATTTTCCGGGATTTTTATTTCTAGCTTCATCATTCCCAATTTCAATTTGAAAATTTTTTTTTGTGATTTTTGCCCCCGAAGTCGTCAAAAATCGGTTTTTGCAGAGATATCTCCTCAGAAAATCATTTTATCACTAAGATAGTTATACATCGATTTATACAGGTCTCAAGTATTGGTTTTTCAGAGATATCTCCTCAGGGACTCATTCTATCACTGAAATATGTATCTTAATTTATAAAGGACATAATTACCTTTGAAATGAGCTCAAGAATATTGAAAAATGTCCAATAGATTACTTTTTTAGTTTCATCTCATTTATCTATGTTCTTGGGCTCATTTTGAAGGTAATTGAGTCATCTATAAATTATTCTTTAATTCACAATTTTAATCCTCTATAAACCAATTTAGCGATAAAATGACTTTCAGAGAAGATATATGTCAAAAACCGATTTCAACCCCTTCGAAGGCAAAAATCAGAAATTAAAATTTTCAAATTGAAATGGGGAATGATTGGGTTAGAAATAAAAATTTCTGGAATTTTTCTTCATCCATCCGAGTAGATCCAGTGGACAGCCCCTACTGGTGCTTTCGTATTTCTTACATGTAACATAAAATTATTTTCATAACTGTAATAATGGATATATAATATCGCCAAATTGTTAAAGGTGCTTTCCTCGTGCGCAATGCTGATTGCGACTTATCAGAAGTCGAAGAAGCGGCCAAATCTTGGCTAAAAAACGCTCCTCGGCGATAGCAAGAGGACGGGTGTTTGGAAAACGAGGACAGAATAAAAATTGAACTGTTCTTAGTTTGAATATTCTCAAATAAAAGTTACATACAGTATTTCCGGTTTATTTAATTATTTCCCTAAGTAAATGAAATACTTTTTGTGATCTCGATACGACGTAGATTTCGGTGACAAATAATCGTCAAAACGACGAAAATCTCGACCACTTTTTTCGACGCTGAAAAACGACGTCATTTCGACATCGAATCGACGATCCATTCCTGACTGGGTAAGCTTGCATGCTTGCATGTTGGGTCATACTTGTGAATCGTTCGAATTTCCGATTGCTATACTTTCAATTTCATTATTTATATCCTACATTAATTACTAGTGTTCAAACTAAATACCAGAATCTGGTTCCATTATTCGCCAGATTCTGTTTTTCGTCTGTTCTGCATCATTTCTCCCGCCAGTCTGGTTGACTAGAGGGAGCAGATGCTGAGCCAGAGTTTTGCCTCTGTCATACAAGGCAGACGTTGCTACTAGGGAACATGTTCTTTAGGGCCCTTCAAAAACTACTTCACGCTATTTTGAACACTTTTTTCACCCCTCTCTTTTTTCGTCACAAATCATCACACGAGGCTTGAACCCACCACCGTGGTGTCACAAATACAAATTACGAAACCCCTCAATGGGAAACGGTAGGTTTGGCTGCGCACATAAATTACTACAGCTACATCTATAAAAAATCAGAAATACAGTCTAGTGCCCCCTGGCAAATATAAGTACAACTCATACGTAAAAATCGGTAGCATTCTGTTGGTAAAATTTTTGACCTGTAGAGAGAGAAACTTAGCAACGAGAGAGACAGACAACCTTCAACCATTTTTATTCCACCCTCGCGTTTCGTTTTAGTTCCCGTTACTCGGCTTACCTGCTCATCTGGAGGAAAATATAGAAAATTGATCAATATTTCGTCTATACAATCCGCGTGAGAACCCTGCAAGAAACGTAAAATTCAAAAGTATTGTTTTGCATTCACGATTTGTTTCCGTGAAGCCCGTTATGTGTCAGCTTCGCATTGGAGGCTTCACAGACTTCGCATTCATTTTAATGCTTTTTAATGCGACCGAATGAGAGAAAATTTCTGAGCGAAATGAAAACTTTTTAAATCGAGAGTTCGCATTACTTTGAATCCTTTTGAAAGCGAAAAAATGAGACTCATTTTTTGGGCGAGGTAAGAACTTTTCAATGCGAAAGTTCGCATATGTTTAAATACTTTTGAATGCGAAAAATGAGACGAAATTTTTTATCGAGTGAAAATTTTTTAATGCGAGAGTTCGTACTGGTTTGAATACTTTTCAATACGAATTAATGATGGAAATGTTTCGGTTGAGTGAAAACTTTTTAATACGAAAGTTCGCATTAGTTTTTAAGATTCTAGATGCGATCGAATGAGAAGAATGTTGTGCGTGAATTGAAAACTTCTTAATGCGAAATGTCGCATTGGTTTAAATTTTGCAAATTTCAAAAGT
>CAKNXH010056535.1:27538-54731 GCA_932178445.1 Andricus quercusramuli
GTAACCGCGGATTATAATTTTATTCAATATTTTATAAAGTGTTTATTCATATTTATATATTTATTTTACATTATTTCAAAAAAGTTTTACAATAAACAGGAATCGCGTGATTTTTTTATGATTTCTTAATATTCAGATCTCGCATTCGGCGTCTTGAAGGTTAATGCGAACCAATACTTTGTAATGCGAATCATCGACACTGCCGTTTCGCATTCAGCGTGATGAAGTGTAATGCGAACCAGTGCGAACTAATACTTTTAAAATCCTTTTTTCGGAACAGAAAACAGAATTGAATCGCATTCAAAATGTCAATACATTTTAGTACTTTTCAATATGACGTTTTTTGCAGGGAAATAATGTATTGGCAGCCCGTAAAAAAAAAATAACATTCGTAAAATTTTACATATAAATAAATCTTAAATAATTTTGGTAATCATAAAAGTTACTTTTATGACCTCAGACACAGGTAAAATACCGAATGTATGAAAAATACTTGAAAACAAACCCAGGGTGTCTAGCGTTTCTTCAAAAAAAATTTCAGGACTTTTCAAAGTTTTCCAGGACAAAAATGAATTTTTCCATGTACGTTTCTAAAAATGTGTCATATGCGAAATTTCTCTTACGCCCCCAAAATCTGATTTTATGGTCAAAAACCGTTTTTTGGTAATTGTTCTTTTTAATTACTTAAACGACAATTTAATGACATTTTCTTCAATCCAATAATTCGTTGCTGTTGATATAATCCAAGTGAGCTCAATTATGTGTTTATTAATCTTTTTTTGATTATAATTAGTTGAAAATTGACTGCGTTATCGCCTTTTAAGCTAATTTAAGTTTAATTTTCAATAAAGTAATTAAATTTTCAACAAAACAGTTGAATTTTGAAACAAACTAATGAATTTTTAACCTAAAAAGATGAATTTCCAACTAAATGATCGAATTTTAAATAAATAAGACTGAACTTCAATCAAAGAGAGTTACATTTTTAACGAAATAAATGATTTTTTTAGAAGACAGTTTAATTCTTAACAAAAAGGGATGAGTTTGTTACAAAACACTTAAATATTCTATGTAAAAAAATTAATTCTGAAACAAAAAATATTTATGTTCAACAAAGAAAAGAATTTTCAACAAAATAGTTGAACTTTTAACCAAATTTCTGAATTTTCAACCTACAAAGATCAATTTTTAAGAAAAACGATTTTTCAACGAAGAAGATTAATTTCCTACATTAATTTTCAAATGAATAGTTGTATTTTTAACTAAAAAAAGATAACTTTTCAGTAAATAAATACTTCAAATAAAGAGTTGAATTATCAACAAAATATGAATTTTCAACTAAAATGATAAATCTGCAAGCAAGAAAATAAATTTTTAACAAAAGAGGTAATTTTTTAACCAAAAAACATCAATCAAGTAGTTCAACTTTTAACCCAGAAGTTAAATTTTCTGACCAAAAAGACGAATTTTCAACAAATAACGATTTTTAAGTTAAGAAAAAAAAATATTCCATCCAAAGTTGTGAACTTTTAAGTCAAAAGACGAATGTTTTTGTGAAACAGTTGTATTTTCAATCCGAAGTTTTAACCAAAGAAAGAAGAAATTTCGATCAAAAAAGTTAGTTTTCTACCAATAAAGACGAAATTCTAATTAGAGTAGATCAAGTTTCCGAGTCAAAATTTATATCCTACTTTGAACCTGCAGCTCCTTATTAGAACCTGCATTGGCGCTATTCAAATCTGTGCCCCTCCCGAGTCGAAATTTAGGCCCTACTTTGAAACTATAACTCCTACCTTAGTAGGCGTTGGAGCAGCAAAGTAGGTTTAAAATAAGCAGCGTTTTGAACTCCATTTAGACCCTACTTTAACGCTAAAAATATCCGAAATCGGCCGTTTTTCCACGTTTAGCGTCAAAGTAGGGTCTAAATTGGAACCTACATTGGTGCTCCAGGCCCTACCCTAAATTGGCGCTCCAGAACCTACCTTGGTGCTCCAGCACCCACACTGGCAATAATAATAATAAAAATAATATTGGCGTAATTTCGGTAATGGTTATAAATTTTTATTTTGAGTTCCTTTCTCTGCAGAAATCCTTTTACTATCAACTGTACCTCAGGAACTTAATATTGAAACAAAACTCATGAAGTATTCAATTTTTTGTTTGTAATGTTTTCTATCATATAATTTGAAAACTTATTTGCCAAATATCGTTGACGTTCACTTTAGTTTAGTGGAAAGATTCCTCAAGAGAATGAAACCGATTTGGGTTGAAATTACAGACCAGTCCGAAAATTTTTTATTTAATTTTTTTGTCCGTAACCTCCAAATTTGGTTGTCTTTCGCAAGTCGAAAATCTGATGTATATTCTTTTCTGACTACTTAGAACGGTAGCATTCGATTACTTAGGGCTCAAATGCAAACTTTAGTGTCGATTTTGTAAGAAAATTAACATTTTTAGAAAGAATCCTTTTCTTTTTGCTTACAGATACTTTATTACTGCTAATATCGAGAAACTGACCGATTCAAGTAGTCGCAAGCCAATCCAGTTTTAAAAATCTTAATCTGCGAATGACAGACACGCAATTCACGGAGTCGCCTTTTCAATGGGTTCTTGTTTCCTGGGTGTAGCTTCTAAATATTCAAAGTAGGGCCTGTAGGTTCAAACGGAATCAAAGGAGGCTCAAAAGTTTCATTCTCTAGGAGTAAAAACCTCAAAGTAGGGGCTATAGGTTTAAATAGCGTCAAAACAGGTTCTAATGAGGAGCTATAGGTTCAACGTAGGGTCTAAATTTCGACTCGGGCTGCTTTAAACTTTTAAGTCCTAGAGAATGAAAGATTGGAGCCTACTTTGACTGCATTTAAATCTATAGGCCCTACTTTGAGTCTTTAGATGCTACAATCTTCATATTCAACAAACCTTCTTTGACGCTGTAACACCTCTCCGAATCTACTTTGAATCTTTAGAGCCTGCATTTTTATAACTCAAGACCATACTTTGACGCTGTTTAACCTCTCCTTCAATGCTGACCCTACATTGAATCTGTTTAGCCTAAAATGTTCGAACTGAAGACTATACTTTGACGTTTCATCTTTATAAGAAGAAATTAACAATTATTTGTTACTTATGGTAAATTTACTCATTGGAAATCTTAATGACTGCCGCCACGCTCGATTAACAAAAATATTTAGTTTTAGATTCAACTGAATTGTTATAAATTATTTATGTATAAATAAATACTTCTTTGCAATGCTCAATCACAGACAAATATTTTCTCTTAACTGAAGATGCTGAAAATTTGTATTTGAATAATATTCATCACGAAAAATTGCTGAATATTTTCGAATAATAAGTCATTATAAACATTTTTGTAAATAACTAATGAGATTGTGTATTATTGACAGTCATTCAAATATTTATTTCTCTCAAAAAATTAATTTATAATTGGTTTGCAAGTGATTGAGAAGCACAATAAATTATAAGAATAAAATATTTTATATCGTTAGCAACAAATATTATAAATTAATTGAAAAAATTGAAAAATATATTGAAATATATATTTAATAATTATAATAATTTTAATTTACTGACTGTTCTTACATTTTTATCAGAGTATTACGGTGAATCTATTTGCAACATGATTTCGTAAAAAAAAAAATAATTTTTCCCTAAGGAACAGTACCACTTTTTTAATAGTTTAATTACTTTTGTAACTAAACAATAAGAATTGAGAGTTTTTGAAATATTATCTTAGAGAAATATTACTATTTACGTGTTTACGACCTGATTTAGTAGGAAAAATCATTTCTTTCCGTGAGAAAATGTTTACTGTTTTATTTTTTTAATAATATTTCTTGAAGAATAATAAAAGCCAAACGTATGAAAAATAATTGACTACTCTTCTCAAATTTCGGGACGATGAGACATTTCGTTATAAAACCAGTGAGCATTAATTAGAATGCTGAACGAGTTTTCTAAAGTCTCTGCTTAATAAAGAGATAAAAAAATATTGTTGTAAAAATCGCCACTTTTGACATTGTATTCGTTTGAATAATGAATTACACAGAATCAAATTTAAATAGTTACAGCCTCAAGTTCTTTGAAGCGTATAACGGTGAATACTTTTGAAAAAAAGAAAAAACGTATATTGAACTCTTCAAAAATGGTTTGAAATATTTGACGGCACAAAAAGTTCAACAAAAGCCATTATTCAAATAATTGTTTCGTATTTGAAAAGATTTTGGACCTTAAAGTATTGGACAAGTGCTAATGATTTTTATTGAAGACATCCTAACGCGCTCCGTTAGGTGATTCTGTTAGGGGTTAGGCGTATCTTTGGTAAATAAACTGAGTGCGTTCGAACTCGGGTTCGATCCTTGGTACTTCCGGATTTTCAGTGTACTATCTAGCGACATATTTGAAAAATATTATGAATAATATATTGTAACGGGACGATTTTGTTTAACCAATTAGAAACAAAACTCTTACTTGATCCAGTCTCTAACTTGGCCACACGTTATTCTCATTTGTTTTCTTTAGGTTAAGTTGTATTTTTGAGAGATTTATCTGCGATAAACCATATGCACTTAACTACTTGTATAATTAGGTTTAGTTGTATTTTGAGAGATTTATCTGTGATGTTTTAATATCTTTATTCTCTTCATTATCTTTGATTGTAAAATTATTTATTAGTGAAAGGAGAGGGTAGGAGGGAGAGAGGGTGGATATTTGTTTTGCCTTGAGTTTCGCTCTTTCGAATGCTTGGAGGACGATGTCTCGTGTCGTGTTTTGACAGTTTCCTAATCTGTTGTGAGGAATTCCAACTCCACTCTATGTTATCTCAACATTTCCTAACTCATCTCACTTTCTGGCGGATTCACTCTACGATCTTACCACTCTTACCACTCGAGTGATACAAGACTCGAAATTGAAGATACCAGGTAACCCGTCAATGCCCTTGCTAACGGCTGGATTTTCTGGCGGACTCACATACTCTACGAGCAGTGTCTCTTACCACTCGAGTGATACAATGCTCAACAATAAATACGCCAGGTGGCGCGGCGATGTCCTCATCAGCGAATTTCATTTGAGAAAATGAAAAGGACGACGCTTGCCCTGGGCGGGAAGTAAAGCTCAGATTTCGTGTGGCCATATTGGAGTACGGAAGCATTTTCGCAAAGTTTGGAATTTGGAATTTGGATAAACCGTTGGTTGAGGATTAAGGAGAAGTTTTTAACTTGAGATTGAGTGTAACTCAGGTAACAATTATGAATCTTTAATCTCTTCCTTGCCCGTTCTCTCTTTAATGTTTAGTGTAAAGATGTTAGATTTCAATTTTGAGTAATTATTCGGAGTTTTGATTGATTGTTTAAATCCTTAATATGAGGCATTCAACCGGTTATTTAAAATTTTAAATATGATAGAATTAAGTTTTTGCCGTAGATTTAAGTCATCTTTGCCTTCTTATATTCCATTTGATTATTAAAAATAAAGAGTTTCTTAGTTCATACCAACCCACTTGATTTGACCTTGCTTGGAGGTCGCCCCCTCGAACTTCCTCTCCCATAGAGCTAGCCATTTTAAATTTAAAATTGAATCATTTGATCAATTTTACCAGTTTTAATCTTTTTTTTTTTACTTTGGATTGTACTCCCGGTGGCGTCTCCACAGGCGCCTGGCGCCAAGCACTTGACACTGGTCAAGTCTATATTTAAAAAAAAAATGAATTTCAGGTCATCGAAATTTTATCGTTTGGGCTGCCATTTGTGAAGGTAGGTCATTTCTCCACCTAGTAATAAAATACTTGTCACAATATCTATGAAATAAATGCGAATATCCTGTATATATACATATATATGTTGTAGGCTTTTAGAGGATTCAGTCTTTCAGCCGACTGCCTAGGCATTCAGCCGACTGCCGGCGTTCGGAAGAATTTGGGACGAAATCTATACGTGGCGTCCAAGTGCCTGGTTTATTTAGGCATTCAGAAGAATATTCAGCTATTCTGTTAAAAGCCTGACACGTTTCAGGCTTTTACAGGAAACCAGCCATAGAGTATTAAAACGCATTAAATGGCTATTTAACATTTCTTTAAATTTATTTTCATGTTTATCCAATTAATGAAATAAGTTCACCTCGTTGCAGTAAATCATTTTTTTATTTTCTACATTATCTATCTTAAATTGAAGAACAATTGTTCATTTTTATTCAACTTTAATGTTATAATAAAAGGCCAAATTTACCATTCAACATGCATCATTTGAACTCTGAACTCAGTGTTTTCGTGGAATTTAATCAATTTTGCTATTTCAAATTGTAACTTTTGCAAGAAACATCGTATACATGGCTATTTTAGGTTGTAATATTTACTAAATTCTACAAAAAATGCGTTTACAGTTTAAATAATGCTCTCCAATTGGTAAATTTAGCTATTTACTTTTTTACGCGACAGAATTGCAAAATAAAAATACTATGTTCTCTGCTTTTTATTTAGTTTCTCTCTGAAATTTTTGTTTGTATGGGAATCATAAGAGATTATCCACTTTAAAATAAAGGACAACTGTTCATTTTTCAGTGAATTTTAATTTTAATTTTTTACTCAATGACTGAATTCACCATTTTACATGAATAATTTGAACTCTTACCTCTTGCCATTACCTTCTTTCCGTGACTGAATTGCAACATAAAAATAAAACGTTTATCTTCGAAACCTGTAAAACATAAACTCAAATTAAAAGACTTTTTAAACACATGACATCAAGTCAGTATTCTTATCATTTTGTAATTAAATTCATCATTTAATTATTCAATTACCATAAAAAATTTGTAATGAAGTGATTATATAATTAATTACGCTTTTCTTCATTATTTAATTATTCAATTAATATAAAGATTTTTTAATCAAGTGATTATTTAATTTATTACGCTTTTCTTTATTATTTGTCATTAATAATATTATATCATCATAATAAGGCAAATTGAAAAATAAATAAATTTTTCCCTTCGGATCCTGTGGAAACATGAACTCAAATTAAGAGACTTTTCAAATATATGACATAAAATCGTGAAAATAAATTTAAAGAAATGTTAAATCGCCATTTTATTGTGTTTTAATACTCTAGGGTTGGTTTCCTGTAAAAGCCTAAAACGTGTCAGGCTTTCAGAAGAATAGCTGAGTATTCTTCTGAATGCCTAAATAAACCAGGCACTTGGACGCCAGGTATGGATTTCGTCCCAAATTCTTCCGAACGCCGGCAGTCGGTAAATGCCTAGGCAGTCGGCTGAAAGGCTGAATCCTCTAAAAGCCTACGACATATATATGCCTCATTGTACGATCCTCAAAAAACTTCCGTGGCGCATATATGGGGTTAGGCACACCCCACTCAACTTTGATTGCATGTATCTATTGTTCTCATTCGTCGATTTACTTGTTTTTTTTATTGAAAGGAAATTTCATCAGGAAAACGATGAGTAATGCGAAATTCCTGTATTTTGATGGATTTTATATGGTTTTGGTCAAAAATGTACGGTCGATAATGTATTCACCTCGCGCTACGCGCTCGGACGCATTTGTCTGACACTTCAAGCTCAGTTCCTCTAGGTTTTCCCAGTTCGTGTGCTCTTTATTGCGCGCTTCGCGGGCTATTAGTAAGTTTCATCGTTCTGGCCTGATTTTCATTTAATAATGTCAGTTTTACATAAAAAGAACTAATTTACTTAAGATTCTACCGACCTTAAGGAACACATTCTCATCAAGACACTCGCGCTTCGCGCTCGATGTTTCGTTTAAAAATTGTGTAAACCTCGCGCTCCACGCTCATTTCTGTTGATCGTATAGTAGAAACTCAAAACTTTGAGCGCGCTCGCGGCACGAAATTTGGTCGTCGCGCTTCGCAACGACCATATGTTACGTTCTATGTCCTTAGATAAAAATGACTAAATTTGTATTTTATTCAAAATGAGGAAGGAAATTCCTTTACTTCAGCGTATATTTTTCGTATCTTGCTAATAAATCCTACTATCGGAATGATTTTTTCCAACTATCTGAAAAGGGGAGAAAAAAAGTATCTGAGTCATTTTTGGAACATATATATGATAAATTTTTAAATGATTATTGAAAAATGGACATTGGAATTTTGTTTGGTTCTCTTTCTTCTTTATTCCCGCCCTAAGTTTATTTTGGAGACTAAAAGGTTATGGTCAGTATTGCATTCAGAGTCCATCATGACTCTTGTATCTTTCACTAGTTCTCTTAGCCTTTCATCCGTAATAACGAAGTCAATTATACTGTGGATATTTTCTTTTCGCCAGGTAGACATGCGGATCATTTTATGTCTAAATCAAGCATTTGTAAGAAATATGCCCTTTTCTAAGAACAAGCTGACTAATTTTTCCCTGTTACAATTTTTTCTTCTTGGATCCCCAGACTTACTTAGCACCCTTTCTGTATCTGTACCCTGACGTTGAACACCGACCCATCCGTTTACATCTCCTAGCAGAATGATTCTTTCACCTTGATCGCAAGTACTTATGGTATCATTTAAAGTGTCCCAGAAGGCATCTTTGACATCTCTTGATTCTTGATCTTTGAGATGCTGTCTTGCTTCTTGATTCATAATCAAATCGACTACAATGTGACTCGCTATCTACTCCTGACCATATTTCAAAACCGCCTTTCGACACCCTGTTTTCTATGTTTCCACTTTCGCAACCCTTTTTCTTTGTCTTCTTTATTCATAATGTGTCCCCTAAGGGTTTACATGACTTCCATTTCTTACAACCTTCCTTCTACAGGTTTGATAAAATCTTATCCTTACTATTTACACTTATTTACAACTATTTACATAAAATCTTATATCTAACGCCTTAAATCTATTTTTGACGATAGCGAAATTTGGGACTTGTTAGCGAACGAGCGAGCGAGTGATCGAAATCGAGAGCGTAAGCGAGAGAGCGAGATAGAGAGCGGTAACGCAAACGCATCTTAATTTACTTATGGTGTTACATAATCATTACTTACAAATATTTACGTTTCTAATTTAAGCGACTTCCGTTTCCTTTTTCTTTCGCTTCTCTTGTACCTCCATTTTGCTATTTTTTCTTGCATCCATTCTTTCATTCTTTTTCAATTGCTCCCCTAGCATCCTCTAACTCCTTCATCCATTCTTCCCCCAAACCATCCTCCCCTAGAATCTTTACCACATTCTCTTGCCAGCTTCCTTTATCTTCCATTCCTCTCCTACATCCTTCCCATACATGCTCCCATGTTTCCTCTTCCCATTCACAGATTCTGCACTTCCTGTTATCATTCTTTTCCCAATACATACTTGCTCTTACCTCGTTTCCCAATCTAAATCTTGTTATTCTTGTCCATCTTTTCTCTCCCCATCCTTTTTCTAAATACTTTAGTACTCCTTCCTTTTTTATCATCTTATACCATATATTATATTTTGATTCCTCAATCATCCCCCATCTTTCTCTTAATTGTCTTTCTCTCTCCATTTTTTCCACTTCTTCATAGTTGACTCCAGTCACGTCTTCTATATCTCTAGCCTTAAAAAACTCCCTCCTTTCTTCCTCCCATTTCGTTAATTCAATCGCCCTCCCTCTCCTTTCTTCTACCTCCATCAAACACTTTCTCGCTAACTCCCCTCCCTTTCCCTCCCTCAGCTTCGTCTCACAATTCCATGCCCTCTTTCCCGCTCTAGAACTCAATTTATCCCTTTGCGCTTCTTCTCTCACCATATATCCCGGCGTCCTCCAGTCTACCCCTAGCGTCCATCTTATATACCTTTCTTGTAAACTTTCAATCTCCTTCCTTTCTTTCCATCCCCATATCTCTGCTCCATAACCTAATACTGGCCAAACCAACGTATCAAATAACCACATTCTCCTTTTCCAATTTTTTTTAAACCTTCTTTTTCCTATTCCCCATATCTGTTTCATTATCCCTGCCGCTTTTTTTATCCTTTCTCTTATATGAACTCTATGATCTCCATTCGTTTGCAAGGTGTATCCCAAATATTTAAACTCCTTTACCTCTTCTAACTTTACTCCCTTCCATCTCCCAGTCCATTCTTTCTTTCTTCCTCCTCCTTTTCTAAACCTCATTATCTTTGTCTTTTCTATATTTACATTCAATTTTTTCCCATCTAAGTATTTCTCCAATCCTGTAATTAATCCTGTCATTCCTTCTTCGTCCTCTGCCATCAACACTATATCGTCCGCGTATGCCAATGTATATATCTTTTCTTCTCCCATCCTAACTCCTCCCCATCCCTTTCTCTTCATTTCTTCTTCTAGGTCTGAAATTAATATATTAAATAAAAGTGGGCTCAGAGGACATCCTTGCCTTACTCCTCTAACTAACCAGAAACTGTCTCCTACTTGCTCTCCTACCTTTATCCTGCTTTTTGTCTCTCTGAAGATTTCCGATACTCTCTTTGTTAATCCCTCTCGTATCCCCTTTTTTATCATAACTTTTTCTATCTCGACTCTGTCTAATGAGTCCAACGCCGCCTTTAAGTCCACAAATATTGCTATCATTGTCCCTTTTGATCCTTTTATTTATAAGATAATTCAAAACATATATGTCCTCTTCCTCATCTCTTCCTCTACCATATTTCGCTCCGTTTCTAACTTTTCTCTCTACACCTCCTGGCAAATCCATAAAATATTTTTTCCATTCTACCATTTCAATATCCTGATTTACTCTTTTTCTTCTTTTTCTCTCTCTATTTACTACCTTCCAAACCTCTTCTTCCGTCCTAGCCTTCTCCACCTCTTCCCCAAACCTTTTATTCTCCTCTTTCTTTTGATCACACAACTCAGTATACTCCTTCTTTTTTCTCCTATATTCTTCCCCATTACTTTTTTCTTTTCTCCATTTTCTTAATTCCTTTCTGACCTCCTTCTTTTTCTCTTTACATTCCTCATCCCATCCCCCTTTATTCCCTCCTTTGTTAACTTCTCTTTTGCTTGTGCATTCTAATCCTCTCTTTATTTCTCCTATCATTATTTCCATCTCCTCGTCCACATTTCCCTCTCCCATTTTAATATTTCTGACCTTTTCTTTGAACTGTTCTTTTCCTTCCATTGACCAATCTCCTTTTCCTGCTGCTTTTACCTTTGCTTCCTTTTTATCCATCTTGTTATTACTTTTTTCTCCCTCTAATGTCACTATTATGGGAAAGTGATCTGAATCTATGTAATCCCCTACCTCTAGTTTCTTGACCTTCTCTCTTACCTCATCATCTACTATCACATAATCAATTATCGTTCCCCTTTCTCCTCCAGAGCGTGTATATTCCCCTTCCCAATCTCCCTCTATACTTCCGTTTAAGATAAACCATCCCAACTCTTCCAAGCTCTTTAACAATTTCTTTCCCTCCCCATTCAGTATTTTATCTTTTGATTTTCTTCGTCTCTCTCCTCCCCATTCCCTTCCTCCTCTATCTCCTGTTCTCGCATTGAAATCCCCTCCTATTATAAGCCTACTATCTTCATCATTTTCTTCCATTATTTCTTTGATCTCCTCTAATTTCTCCTGCATATCACCGTTCACATATACCCCCACTATCTTCCACTTTTCTCCTCCCATCTTCACCTCTTCTACTATTAATCCTTCCTTTCGTTCTTTTCTCTGTTTCTTGTCTTTTCCTGTTATACATTCGTTCCTTACTCCCATTACCATTCCTCCCATTGCTCTACATTTTTTATTCTTTCTCTTTGCATTTTGAACTTGCCATTTGTAACCTCTTGGTAACCTTCCCCTTACTCTTTCCCATCCCTTTTCATCTAGCCACGTCTCCATCATTACTACTACCTCCCATTGTGCCAAATTTCTCATAAACTCCCTATTCTTTCTCTCCAATCCTGCTATATTCCAGTAACATATCCTCCATTCTTCCCTACCTTCGTTTCTCGTCTCTCTTTGCTTCTTACTATTTCTTATTTACCTTTCTCCCGTTCCTTTCTCTCTTAGTTTCCCGGCACCTCACTTCGTACTATCTCTTCCCTTTCTTCGTCCCAATCCCACCATACTCCTTCTAGCTGTATTCCCCCATACTTAACCCACGTTCTTTTTCCCTTACTTCTTTCCTCTTCCGCTATTTGCCTTAACTTGTACTGCATATTCCTTTCTACCCACGTCAAATCATCCTCTATTCTCTCCGAGCTTCCATATAACAACCTCTTCTTTGTCATCACTTCCCTTTTATGTTCCCATTTCTTTAGTTTGACTAGTACCATTTTTTCTCCTCTTCGCGTTTCCTTTCCTACACTTCTCATTTCCTCTATCTCTACTTTAGCATCTATCCTTTTCAGCACATTTTCCACTCCTTCTCTCAATTCCTTCCCTTCTAATCTTAGACCCTTTATCACTATGTTTCTCTTTCTTTCTTCTCTTTCTTTCCTTTCTAATCTTCTTTCTATTTCCCTTATCCTTTCCCTCTCATTATTCCCAGTCTCCCCCACACCAAGCTCCCTTTTTGATTTTTCGATCTTCACTATCCTACCTTCCAATTGTGCTACCTCTTTATTATGCTTATCCTGTTTTTCTAATCTTTGTTCTAAACTCTGCATCCTTTTTTCTAAATTTTCCCTAACTTCTTGCCATTTTCGCATCTCTTTTCTAAGTTCTGCCATTTCTTTCCTAATTTCTTGTTTTATTTCCTCTCCTCTTTCTTCCTGCCGTTTTTCGTTCATCTGCACTACCTCTATCATCATTTGACGCATTTCATCTAACTTTAACTTCTCAGATTCTATCGGCCCTCTGTGTTCAACTTTTTCTTCTTTTTTTCCCTTGTCTATACCCATCTCTCTACTTTGATCTTTTCCCGGTGGTGTTCTGATCATTTTCGGGGTTTCTAAGGTGGATCCTACTTCTGTCTTGTCTTCGCTACTTCCTCTTGCTGCCCTGTCCCTCTTCCTATTTACAAACGGCTCGATTGAGCCAAAACTAACTGTCCTCAATCTCTCTCTCTCTCTCTCTCTCTCTCTCTCTCTCTCTAACGTTTTGCTATACGGACCCCGTCTATTTGTCTGACTTTTTGGCGTGCAGAATACTTCCTCGTCTGAATCCATTGACCCGTAACTTGCGTACTGCGTAGCTATTGTCACCACTGCGCCTACCTCACCCTGCTACAGATCCTTCTTCCGTGCCTTTCTCTCCCTATCCCTCCCTGTCGCCGCTACTCAGCTGCACCTGTCTCCCCACCCTGCTCCTCACGCTAAACAAACCAACCTCTCACAGCCCACCCAAAACAGTCTCAATCTCTCAAAATATCACAAAAAATTTCACTTTAATTATCCCAAACTTACAAACCCTCACTCACAAAACCCTCTACCACATTCGTACCATCAACTCACCTCAAATTCCACTGCAAACTCACTACAATTAGCACCACTCAATTACCGCTACCTAACACTTTCATGCCGGAAACGGAAGTCCCCCTTTTTCTTTGTCTCTGATACACATAGAATATCTAGTTTTTTTTTATGTGCGTAGTTTCTCGTAATACTCTTACCTTAAGATTACGGGGAGGTGGGGGGGGGGGGGCAAGGAATGGAAACCGAGAGAGTCGCAATTGTTTGATGTTTAATGCTGAGAAGGTCACCAACTTTCAGCAGCGTTGAATTAGATAGAAAGTTCCTATTTTCCGATCTGCCAGTTCCCGGCCTACCTCTAAGTAAGGAACCAAAGAGCCTTTTTTTCTTTGTTTGGATTTGTCTTATCTTGCATAGTTTGATCGTAAAATTAAAATTTTTTGATTTTTTATTTTTTTTCGTGCAATAAACATGTGAATTTTCGATTTTTCAAGAAAATTCAGAAAGTCGTTATGATACTCTTGAAGAACGTGCAAAAATAAACATTTCTCTCTTCTTGACAACGACAGACAGACAGACACCGACATAAAAACCACGACGAAAGTCATTTTTCACATAAAATCAATACCTTCTCATTACGATGAGAATGTAATAATTCATTATTTTTTGTGCGATGAAAATTTGAATTTTCGATTTTTTCAAGGAAATTCGAAAAGTTGTCATGATATTCTTATAGGGCTTTCAAAATGTAACGTTTTTCGTCTCTTGACTTTTTTTCATATTGTGCTTTGTTCTGCTCAAAATGTAAATTTTCGTTTTTTTGGGGGTATTTTGAAATTGCCATAACTCTGACAATTTTTATTTTATCGACAAAAGTCGTAGGGATAAATTGTTTGAATTTCTGAGTACTATGGAAAGCCCTCCGTGGAATTTCTAAATTTGAAAAAAAATGCTCTAAAAATTTTTGAAAATGTATTTACTTTTTGAGTTTTCATCGAAAATAGCTGGTTAACGAACTCGATCTCTCTTTTTGGTCCAACAAACTGTGTGCCAAAGCACAATCCAATCCGATTAGTCTTTCGAAAGTTATCCGATATACAGACGACGACGACGACAACGACGACAACGACAGACAGACAGACACCGACGTAAAAACCATTTTTTCTGACTCAGGGGGTCTCAAAACGTCGACATTTAATGAAATCCACGAAAGACATTTTTCACATAAAATCAATACCTTCTCATTATGATGAGAATGTAAAAATGATAAAAAAATTTCCCTGCCTCAAATTATACAGGGTGTTTTTTTTATCTTGAGACAACGAAATATCTCAAAAAATACGCATCCTACGGAAAAAATGTCTGGAATAAAAACTTATTATTTTCGAGGGGGAAAAAAGATTTGTGAAAATTTACCCCACCCCCACTCCCACAGGAGGCAGGGGTGGGGGTAACTTTGTAATTTCAAATGGCAACCCCAATTTTTTATCACAGATTCAGATTCTCCTTTACGAAATACGTACGTTTTATTCGTAAAATTTGTTTCGATTCGCGATAGATGGCGCTGCAATTGCGAAAAACGAAACTGTTGACACTACTTTTAGCTCTACCCAGGAATAACGACGCGGACGTAGTAGTTGTCTATTCCCTTCGGGGTGCTTAATTTCGGTGAGTCCCCTTGCCTCTCACCATCCATCGGGGTGCTTAATTTCGGTGGTTCCCCTTGCCTCTCACCACAGGGATGCTTGATTTCGATTAATTATTTTACAATAAGTACTCAAAATGGTGTCCTCGCACTTCGATGCACTTGTTAATCCGAGCTTTGAAAGATTCCACACAACTGCGAATTGTGCCTGGTGATATTTGTGCACAAGCAGACCTGATTCGCTCGATCATGTTATCACGAGTTGCGGGCACTTCTTGATACACGCGATTCTTTAGATAACCCCACAAATAGAAATCCGGCGCCATCGTTCATTGAATTCGCGATTGAGTACTTCCTTCGCGATTGCCGCATAATGTGGTGGACAACCGTCATGTTGAAACCACATGTTGTGTCGCACTTCCAAGCTTAGGTCTTCCAGCAATATTGGAAGTTGATTTTCGAAAATGTCACGATATTTTTCACCGTTCAAATTTCCATCAATAAAATACGGACCGATAAGTTGATCTCCAATTATTCCACACCAAACGTTCACGGACCATGGACGCTGATGCTCAACTTCACGCAAACCAATGTGGATTTTCTACACTCCAATAATGCATGTTGTGCCGATTAACGTTACCATGGTTTGTGAAAGATGACTCGCCTGTGAAGATTACTAGAAAAAAGAAATTCGGGTTTCCTTGTATCTGCTGAACCGCCCATTGACAAAATTTCACTCGGTTCTGAAAATCATTTCCATGAAGTTCTTGATGCAGTGAAATATGATACGGATGATAATTATTACGTTTTAATACCTTCCAAACACTGGATAGAGACATTCCGGAATCGCGGCTTAGTTGTCGAGTACTAACATGAGGGTCGTGAGTGACTGCAGCTAAAATTGCAATTTCATTATCAACTCCAGTAACTGTTACTGGACGCTTCCTTTTTTTCGGTTGTACACTTCCGTCAGTGATAAAGTTTCGGACAACCAGGTAAAAAAAAGAGCGTGAAGGAACACTTTCTGGAAAGCGTTGAGCATAAAGCGTGAGAGCATCATTGATATTCCTGGCACTTTCTCCATAAATGAGAATCATTTCAATCTTCTGTTGCTGAGATAGAATTTCCATTGTAAAAGTAATGAAGTAAGGTAATGAGGAAATACAACGACACCCAAACCAACTCAAACGAACGTGACCAACAACAATAACCCAAACGAAAGCAGCCAACACACCCAAATCAAATGAACACAATCAACCTTCCTAATGAATAAACGTTAAGCACGGACAGACGCGGTTATCGCTCGGCCGGAATGACGTCGAGGATTGTAGACAGTGGAGACTCGATGATATGTAATGTCTACATCCAGAATCGACTGTCGTCAACCAACTGCATTCGGGAATGGTTTTCGACAGTTTTATCACTTTTACTGTCCCGTTGATAAAAGTTCAAGCACCCCGATGGATGGTGAGAGGCAAGGGGACTCACCGAAATTAAGCACCCCGAAGGGAATAGACAACTACTACGTTCGCGTCGTTATTCCTGGGTAGAGCTAAAAGTAGTGTCAACAATTTCGTTTTTCGCAATTGCAGCGCCACCTATCGCGAATCAAAACAAATTTTCCGAATAAAACTTACGTATTTCGTAAAGGAGAATCTGAATCTGTGATAAAAAATTGGGGTTGCCATTTGAAATTACAAAGTTACCACCACCCCTGCCTCCTGTGGGGGTGGGTGTGGGGTAAATTTTAACAAACCTTTTTTCCCCCTCGAAAATAAAAAGTTTTTATGCAAGACATTTTTTCCGTAGGATGCGTATTTTTTGAGATATTTCGTTGTCTCAAGTTAAAAAAAAACACCCTGTATATCACTGAAAAGGTGAAGAGTTGGGAAATGTTACACAAGTACTGTTTTAGCGATTCCCTCCTAAAAGTATATTTTTTTGACCAACTGGACTTTCACGATTTCCGAAGTTCCTGGAAAGGATGAAATGTACTATTTTTTTTTCATTGAATGACATACAATTAGGTGTCAAATAAATTTTTTTTAGTAAATGAAGACGAATAAAGATCAGATTCCACATAAAATCGATAATCTAACAAGAATGAAAATTAATTTAAAAATTGATCTTCGAATATGGAAAAACAGACATTGAAAGTAAAATTTATGACTCAATTTTTTTACACAGAATGACGCCGACAATTTTCACTTGGCAACAGTTATACCCGTACAAAAACTGGTTTTGAGCGTTTAGAACCATAAAACACGCTAGCCTTGTCATTGGCAACATAAAAGCAAAGATTCGCGCTTAATATGGATTTTCATCAATGTCGGATTTTGCTACGTATCGTACCATGGGGTTACGTACACCCCACGCGCAACTTTCGATACGTGCAGCTTGACGACCAAGCGGCTACTTACAGACACCAACTGGGGATATTGTAGGGGGGGCCCTCAGATATTCTTCCCACCTAGGGATCCCCTCCCTCCTGTGCTCCATTAAGGAATAACGCAACTATCCACCTGGAAACACTACCCGAATCGGGTAGTGTCACGCCTACCCCAAATAAAGGGAAATGGCTTAATGGTATACATACATACATACAGATATATTATTTTTTTTCTGATAAGGGGTCGTGCATAAATTACGTAACGCAATTTTCCGACAATTTCGACCCCCCTCCCCCCTATGTAACGCTTTTTCCGACTTTTCCCTGTTTTTCACCATTATGTAACACTAAGCTAGACCCCCCCGCCCCCCCCCCCCAAAGTGTTACGTAATTTATGCACGACCCCTAAATAACGAATAATGTTATTTTTATTCATCCATATTGGTGTGAGATGATAGAGAACCTGCTTTGATGCCACAAGTCCTACATGTAGTAGTTTGAGACTCAAGAGAGTGTCTAATGTGCATTGAATACAGACCCTACTTTGACGCAAAACGTGGAAAAACGGCCAATTTCTGACACTTTTAGCGTTAAAGTAGGGTCTAAATTACATTGCAATTGCTCCTTATTCAGAACCTACTTTACTGCTCCCAGCGCCTACTAAGGTAGGAGTTACAGGTTCAAAGAAGGGCCCAAATTCCGACTCGGGCGGATTGCCGGAACTGAACACACGGCCCAGGCTTGGTCCAATTTCGGCAGCCAAAGATCGGCTAATGTTCTTGGGCCGATTTCGGCATTTCAATCGTCCCAGTGTGGTGCCCTTACTGGCTGCCTATATTGGCTATTCAAATTTGTCGATCTACCGCCGATGCTTGGCCCAGTGATGGCACATTACTGGACCAAGTGTCGCTTCCATCACGACAAACCATGTTTTAAGAAGAAGAGCCAAAGTCTGGCCCAGACTCGGCGCACTGCTGTTCCCAACTTCGTCTTTACTTTCGCTAAACATGCTTCAAAAGGAAAAGCCAAGGTCTCGCCCAGCGAATGCGCATCACTGGGCCCAGAGATGACTTTTACTACGGCAAACCATGTTCTAAGAGGAAGAGCCAGAGTCTTGCCCACACTCGGCGCACTGCTGTTCCCAACTTCGTCTTTACTTTGGCTAAACATGTTTCAACAGGAAAAGCCAAGGGCTGGCCCAGGAAATGCGCATCACTGGGCTCAGTGTTACTTTTACTACGGAAAACCATGTTTTAAGAGGAAAAGCCAGAGTTCGGCCCAATCTCGGCGGACTGCTGTTCCAAACTTCGTCTTTACTTTGGCTAAACATGTTTTAATAGGAAAAGCCAGAGTCTGGCTCAGTAAAGGTGCATCACTGGGCGCAATATGACTTTTACTACGGCAAACCATGTTTTAAGAGGAAGAGCCAGAGTTCGGCCCAGACTCGGCGCACTGCTGTTCCAAACTTCGTCTTTACTTTGGCTAAACATTTTTTAATAGGAAAAACCAGAGTCTGGCTCAGCGAAGGCGCATCACTGGGCCCAGTGTTACTTTTACTATGGCAAACCATGTTTTAAGAGGAAAAGCCAGAGTTCGGCCCAGACTCGGCGCACTGCTGTTCCAAACTTCATCTTTACTTTGGCTAAACATGTTTCAATAAGAAAAGCCAGAGTCTGGCCTAGCAAAGACCGGACTTAGGTGCCAAGTACATTAGTACAAGCCAAAGCATTTATTAAGATCACGGTGCGATATTGACGGCCGAGGTTGGGCCGTTATTGGTATCCACTAGTGAGCCCACAACCCAGGTAGAAATTTCCGCACTCCGCCAAAGTTCACCACAGGCGCAGTACTGGCCCAGTTCTGGCCACCAGTACAGATAGTCGGCCATTTGCCCACTACTGGCAAACGTCTGGCTCCAAAGTTCACGATCAAATTTTTTAGTTCCGGCGTTAAAAATTTTTTACTTTCATATAAAATATAAAATATAAATTATTCATATTAATATTATTTTATTGATATTCCTGTTAACAGTTCGTATACTTTACATTTACATGACGTCGTATCACAATAAATATTTAATTAGAAAAAGAGAGCTAAAAATTTGGTGTTTCAACTTTTTTTAGCTGTAGCTTTGAGGATGGCTTTTTCATCGAGTTTCAACTCCTAGGTTTAGCGCAATGATACCGGATACCAAGTGCATACCGGAGTTATCATTCCAGCAACGGTACGATATTGACAGCCGATCTTCGGCAATATTTTTGCCGACACTGGGCCGTATCTAACTTCGCACTTGGGGGGTTTCAGCAAAAAAAAGGAACACTAAGTCACGCCTACCCTGAAAGGGAAATGGCTCAATGGTATACATACATACATACCATAAATTGCCCAAAATTCAATTTCAAAATATTTATGAATTTGCGGAAATTTATGGAAATTTTCGGTCATTTTTGGTAATTTTAAGGTAAATATGGTAACTTACAATAAATTACCAAAAATTATTTTTTTCTTAAATTTCCAGAAATTTGCGTAAATTTTTGAAAAATTCTGGTCCTCTACGGTAATTTTACAAATATATATGGTAACTTACCATGGATTATCCAAAATTCATTTAAAAAAATTTTCATGAATTTCCGGAAACTTATAAAAAAATTCTGTCATTTATGGTAATTTTACAGGTGAATATGGTAACTTACCATAGATTACCAAAAATTCATTTTTAAATATGTACATAAATTTACAGAAATTGATGACAAATTTCTGTCATTCATGTTAATTTCATAGGTAAATATGATAACTTACCCAAAATTCATTTTTTTAAATTTCCATAAATTTACGGAAATCCACGAAAAATTGCGGTCATTTATGGTAATTTTACAGGTAAATATGGTAACTTACCATAGATTACCCAAAATCAATTTTTAAAAATTTCCATACATTTTCGGCAATTTATAAGAAATTCGGTCATTTATGGTCATTTTACAGGTAAGTATGGTAACTTACCATAGATTACCCAAAATTCATTCTTAAAAATTTCCATAAATTTCCGCAAATTTATGAAAAATTTTGGTCATCTATGGTAATCTTACAGGTCAATATGGTAACTTACCCAAAATTCATTTTTTTACATTTCCGGAAAATTTATGAAAAATTTCGGACTTTCATGGTAATTTTACAGGTATATATGGTAACTTACCATGGATTCATAACAAATTTTTGTATCTCTTTTGGCTGCACAAATTTTGTCTATTCATCTTTTGTCCTATTTTGCATAGTTTGACCGCAAAGTGGAGTTTCTGATTTTTCGTCATTTTTAGTATGATCAAAATTTGAATGTTCGATTTTCAACAAAAAAAAATGCGAAAAGTTGTTATGATAATCTTGCAGGGTGTTCAAAAAGCCACGTTTCTCTATTCCTGACTGTCAAACTGTGAAATGAGCACATTTCACAGTATTGAATGCAGAGTGAACCAGTAATCTGAAAGTATACTGGTCGAAAGCTATTACAGTTTGGCATTGTAGAGTCGAATAGCACTGGTGGGCGCTGTTTCAATTACTGCTCCGCATTGTAATAAGGTTTCACTTATAAGCTGGCAGGCGTTACGTTTTCCAATTGTGAATTAAAAATTGTGAATTATACAATTTACAACTGGTAAGATATCTTCTTTCATAATGCGATGGGTAGTGGGCTACAAAGTAGATAGTGCAGTTTGAAATAGTAATCCGGTATACCAATATGGGGTCTCACCCCGCACCAATTTCGCAGTGTGAAATTGTAGCATTTCCTTCTACGTACTGCGTCAAGTGCTGAGAGTGTGAGAGGTACAGTGTGAACTGAGGAAAAAAATGTTACTGGGCGAGATTGTAATATCTCCACTCTCAAATAGTGTTATTCGCTGAGCGAGATTTGTTTTACTTTTTACAATATTAAGTTTATTTTTATAATTAATTATTGATCAATAATTATTTTTCTAATTAAAAACTAAAAGTTGTATTGAGATTATATTAAACTCCATATTTGCCTTACTAAGGAAAAGCTTACGTAAGTGGCATTGTCGTCCCTAGTATGAAATTTAATTGATCATTCTGTTAATGGTGAAGAAGAGTCTTGTAAATTTATATTTAATGAAGTATTTATAATTTATAATAAATAATTAAAATATTTAAATTTATTTTATGATTGTAGTAATTTAAGAGGCAGAGAATAAAATTTAAGGCAGAGTATAATAAATACACTTCAAGTGGTAATAAGGTAATATACAAGGGTCCCAATTATTTTTCTTCAACCACAAAATCTAAAGCAGATTAATGCTCCTAAAATAATATTAATTAAAAAAGCTAATAATATGATATAATTCCAGAATGAATATTTGCATTCTCTTTAAATTCGAATTAGTTGAAAAGAACTGATTGGAAAGCAAATTAGTCAGTCACTGTCACTAACTATTTAACAGTATGTGATTATTAGTCAAACTTCAGTTCAATTTCAGTTTTTGTTTATGTTATTAAACTAAAAATAAAATATATACGTTATTTTGTCGATTTTTTTTGTCTATAGACAGACCGCCCACTTACATTTTACAAAATGAAATAAATTGTCGGAAACTATTTTATAATGTTTTCTCTTTTACCATAATATTATATGAGATAATTATTATAAATAAACATAGCGAATAACTCTAATTTATACTTCAATACTATTTTTTTTTGGTTTTATACCAAATTTTCAGAATTTAAAAATATTCCGAAGAATTATATATAAAAAATACTTTTTTTAAATTATTTCTAATATTAAATCTTCTGCTTATGATATTTTTAATTTCTTATAACACTCAAAATGATTAGGATCGTACTTGATTGAGCCACCCAGGTTCAAATATTATATTTGGAAGAATTTTTTTAGTAGAATAATGCATTGTTTTCGACATATCATTTTTTGAAACAATAATTTAAAAATAATTGGTAATATTTGGAATGGAAGCTTCTAATGTGTCCCCTAAGGGTTTACATTTTTCTTGTATCTCTTCCCTATAACCTTTACACACACCCCACACACTTACTTGGTGGTGGGAGGGGGACCTACATTTTGAGGTGGGTTCCGAACCACCAAGAGCAACAGCCTTAAGTACTTAGAGAACCTTTTTCTCTAGAGGTACCGGTCCCACGACTCTCCGGAGATGAACAACTCCCTTGCTAGGCAAGTGTTCACCACATGGGCCACCGAGGCTCTTCCAGAGTGCGAGGCGGGAATCGAACCCGCAAGCCGACGGAGTGGGTTCAAAGCCTATGCCTTAACCCCCACGACCATCGTCCCACTAAATAATTTGTAATAAGATTTTATTTCAAATTGATTTCCAATTTTTACGTTGTAATAATTTGTTCAACCTTTTCACATTGATATTTGTAGAAATTACTAGCATTTCATGGGAAAAAAATATTCTCTCATTTTTTTCAGATTTTCAGCAACAATAAAATCTACCATACTACTGTAACATCGTGGTCTTTAGCATTCTCGGAACCGAATATATAAATTTTTTTGTTTTAACCCGTTTTTATTCTTATTCAGCATCCGCATTACGGTGGATCAAGAATGCATGGCAAAATTTTTTTCATGCTAGAGGGCAACAATTCCCCCGCTTTTGTTCCGAATCCGAAAAAAGAAAATGCCTATTTTTTGTTTTTTCGTTTTTTTTTTTATTTTAACTGCTGCCGGTTTTGACTTGAAGTTTCCCATGTAAAATTCATGGGGAAAATCACTTTTTTCAGTTTTTGAAATAAGTTTTTAGCGTTTGGAAAAATGTGACGAAAAGTATAGAAGCTTATAGAGAATCATCCAGCAAAGAATTTCATGTATCGGACATATGGGTTTGACACCCCTAACGTTGCCTAATTAATTTTCAATTATTTAAATAAATGGAATTTGTTTAAATTTTTTTTTCTCGAAAATTCGTTTTTTTCCTAAAAACTATTACTATTGGTCTACTGGAATATTTATTAACAATTATTTTTTAATTTTCAAATATTGGAACAAATGGAATTTGTTTCAAACTTTGCAAATTAATTAACGAATGTTGATAAACATTCCACTGAAGAAATAATAATAAACTTTAATTAAAAAAATTCAAAAGAAAATTATTTAAACAAATTACATTTTTTCACATGATTAAAAATTAATAAATTATTGTTAATAAATGTTCCACTAGACCAATAGTAATAATTTTCAGGAAAAAAACGAAATTTCGAGAAAAAATATATTTAAACAAATTCCATTTGTTTGAATAATTGAAAATTCTTTAAGCAAGGGTAACAAATATTCCACTAGATCAATATGAATAATTTCAGCTAAAAAAAAGATGAGAATACAGTGCTCAAAGGTCGTTTTTATGCAGAATTGATATTTTTGGTTTTAAGGGTAGTTTTCAGGGACTCGTAGGGGTGTGTTGGGGGTGTCAAACCCATATATCCGATACATGATTCTTTGTTGTATAATTATCTACAAGCCTCTATGTTTTCCCGTCACATTTTTTCCAACCGTGAAAAATTATTACAAAAACTCAAAAAAGTGATTTTACCCCATGTATTTTACATAGGAAACTTCAAGTCAAAACCGGCATCAGTTAAAATCGAAAAAACGGAAGAAAAAAAAATTAGGCATTTCCTTTCTTCAGATTTGGAACAAAATGGGGAGGGGGCGTAGCCCCCTAAAAAAAGTGTTTTTGAGCTACCCTAATCCCCATATCTCATGAGAAAAATTTTATTTTTGCGAAAAATTCAAATTTGAATCACTATTCAACGTTTGTCTCATCTTAAAATAGTTATTTCGATTTTGCATTTCATATATTATTACGATGTCTAAACTATTTTTAATTTATGTATCAGTCACGTAAATGAATGTTGCGTTTTAAATAAGGTGAGACGATAATAAAGTCAAATTAAAAATTCCAAAAATTTCATTCGAAAACATTTTTTCAGATCTTAATTTTCAATAATACAGAATATCTACTTTTTAAAAATTGTAATTTAATTCATTTTATAATAATACATATAAAATACTAATAATATATTTACTGTGTGAGCTAATACTTCTAAGCAAAATATTTTTCCCAAGCTCGTTACAAAATATTAGATATCATCAGTAAGAGAGTGATTAAAAAAATTGTAAGTAAACATTTATTATCATTTCTTAGCTGGCCACGTTTTTCTCGGAGAAACCACATGACCGAGAGTTTGTCAGAAAAATATAAGCAGTTCCATAGCTCACATGGCTAACGCGTGCGCCAGATTTAGGTTTTAGGAAAGATTTGAGGTAGTTAGTTAGGGTTCGATTCCCCAGCGGGGGCGATTTTTCAAAGCGTTTGAGTGTGCGATCATATGTGTATGTCTCTATGCATGCAATTGTGTAAGATAGTTAGGGTTCGATTCCCCAGCGGGGGCGATTTTTCAAAGCGTTTGAGTGTGCGATCATATGTGTATGTCTCTATGCATGCAATTGTGTAAGAATAATCGTAAATTACGTGCAGTAATCATATATAAAATAATTTTTTCCTTCTCAAATCGATCGACATTTTACATCATTTTTGTTATCGAAAGTTTCGATCTAATCTATTTATAAATCGTGTATAGAATGCGTGCAGTGCATATACATATACATATACATATATGCGTTACAATGCGAAACTATAAATTTTGCTCCAGAAAGAATAAGTATTACTGAGCGAAAGTGTAACCTCTACTCTCGCGAGACACGCAGTGTACTATGCGAGCTATATCTGGCGTTCGCTACAAAGTAGGGATTACAGGGTGACATTGCTAAATTGTCACTCATCCCCATTCGATCTGGATACGGATTTACAATTTCACAGAGTAAATCTTGCACTTTGATGCAGTGAGGTTCACTAATTTCTCACAAAGTGTAAGAATTACACTGTGGTTGCACGAAAGGCTACGCTACTGCACCACAGAATAATATTTCATCACTTTTCCGAGTATATCTTACAGCGTACGTTTTTCCATGAATCTTATTCGTAATCAGACCGACTCCTTGATAACCGAGCCACTGAAAAAATAATATTCTAATTTTAATAATTTCCCACTAAGTTTAAAAATATTTGCAACTTAAATAGACGCCAAGAATATATTCTTAATGTACGATGGAGGCCCTCTTACCTTGAGAATATATATGCTTGTCTAATTGTAAGAATTCCCTACTAAGTTTCAGAATAGTTGCATCCGAAATCTGTCGCAGTAATTGTATAATAAGTGAATGTAGAAAGGTTATGTCTCGGTGTGGCACGCCGGTATTCAAACTCAATGTGACATCAGACCTTTCTCACTTTACAATTTTCTGTAAACAGAAGGAAATGGATGTGCGCACGCGATTTATCCTTAGAATTGGTTGCGTTTCTTCGAGCTTGTCACTTATTACGAATTCGAAAATGAGCATGCCTTCGTCAACCAAAGTTTCAAATAATTCCGAGGCTACTGAATTGTTTGCATTGCTCATTATTTAAAGTATATGCTCAACTACCAACTTGATGCGAGAAATTTTTTTTGCGAGTAAAAATCATGTGCAAAATAATTGGTCAGCCGTTGTAAGGTGGAGAGTCAATTCATAACGTCAGTTCCTCTCAACTTCGGTCAATGAAGAAGAAGTAAGGTAAATGCACCTATTTGCGTTCATGCTCCTATCTGCGTCCTAACCTGATTGCAAAATAGTAAATTTAATGAATTTTTATACTTATTGATTCATGAAGAGTACTTATTTTATTCTATTTATAATACTCTACATGCGCGTCCATTCAAATATGTGTTTTATCGAAATTTAGAAATATAACACGAATTTCATTTTTCATATTGCACGTTATAAGTGGCCATTTTTGTTTACTACTGCAAAGAGAGCAAATTCTTAGTAGATCGGACTGTGAAATTGACTGTCGATTTTGTCGTTGTTGAGGATCCTGAGAAATAATTACAAGGTAAGTCAAGTGTCGTGTACAATCCAGCTCAACAAGCTATTCGCAAATCTGATTTCATCACGCGAATGATCAGTGAATTATTTATTTCACAGAATAGTCGCTAAGCAGGACAACAACATTTTGATGTACATGTGTGCATCCGTATGTTTAAAATATTCGAAATAATAGAACTGTGAGTATATAGCCTATTAGGAAGGGTTTAACTCGATCTTCAGCTTGTTACTAATTATTTCCTTTATCCGTCTTCTTTGGTTCTTCGTTGCCTGGCGTCGTCCATGATGAGTTTTTTATGGTCACCATCTCTGTAATGGTGCAGTGTGTGTTTTTAACACGTATCGTGATTTTTATAGGAAAAAACTTTTGAAAATAAAAGGAAATCTGACAGGTGAGGCAATTAATATTTATTATTAAAGTTTTTTAATCTCACTTGTGGTTTTTTTTACTTTCAAAAGTCCAAGCTATAATGTAAACGGTGTGTTTAATTTATCGTTACTGAAATTACGTGGTTATAACCTCCATTTCAGTAGTGGTGACTTTTTATCATGTTTTTATATTTTCCTAATTGATAAAATATTGGAAAAAGCGAGTGTTTTACGGTAAACTGACTAATTGTTGTACACAATCCTGCTGGATCCTCGTTCTTTGTGATTTAAATATAAGTTAAATGGTTCTTTTTCATTGGGACTTCTTAGAAAACCTGTATCTAAAATATATAATTATAATAATATAAGAAAATTTAATCGTTTGTCGACACCAAAAAATGTGCTTGTTCTTCGTTATTTATAAGTATATAAGTTGAACACTTTATATCGTTCGTTGAGACCTTATATATATATATATATATATATATATATATATATATAT